>JAEQBH010004078.1:0-127500 GCA_016808115.1 Tetrastigma voinierianum
ATTAAATCACACAACATGTTATGTATTATCATTTTGAACATCAAAATTAGCTCACATGGTACAAATAATCACACCACGAACATTTAATTTAAATCACTGACGAAACACCTATTTTCACGAAAATATATTTTCAAAGCATTATTAGAGGAATATAGTGAAACCCTGGTTACTATTCAGGAAAATCCTAAAACGTGGTTCCTTAGTGAACGAGAAATCTGACCATTACGACCCAATACATACCAAACAACCATTTAATACACAAATTAAACCCGACCACACCTTTGAAATTACGGTATCACGAGGGACGGCCTAAAGTCTCAAAAATTCCCTACGATTTCGGTCCCATGTTTTGGGAGCTGGCTCTGACCCGTTCCAGGCATTTCACATACCCGATACATGATTCAGCAAATATTTATGAATTTAAATGCCCAACAGCCCGTAACAGCCCTTTGTTTCAATATTGAGTTTCAATAAATTCAAATCAGTCGGTCCGAGTTTGGGGCCAGATCCTTCGGCTCCACGGCCTCGGAAACCAGCGAAACATGGAAAAACCACTTAAAAATGGGAATAAAAACACAAGTAGGGAGAAAATCCTGCCTCGGGTTGTCAAAAACTCTCAAACCCGGGGTCCCCGCGCACGTGGCTTTTACAGCTCCGCGTAGAGCGTTTCTCATGCTACGCCGGCGGAGTCGGTCGGTTCTTCGTATCTTTAGAGGGTTTCTCTCTCTAAAGAAAAACTGAAAAAATGGCTACTGGATCAGTGCTGCTCTCCTCCCACATTTTGGTTTCCTTTTTGCATTTTTAAAGAGATGACACTATTCATTTTTTGGCATTTAGTGACTTAAAACAAATCCCATGTAAGCCATTATGTCCCTACTTTTACGATTTGATATTCGATACTACCTCGTAGGTAAATTTCATCATTTCTACACTCATACCACTTATGGTATATGAGTACTTGTTATATGTGACTTTGATCGCATTGAAGAAGAAATCGTTTCACGGCACGGCTTGCGATGCCTCAGCGTGCCGACTTAGTTTGTCTCGACAAATTGCGAAATTTTCGTGCTAGCTAGATTTAGCGAGACGGTCCCTAGCGGTACAATCCGTTTAAAGTCATCTGAGATCCTGAAATTAATTAGGACTTTTAACGTAGTATAATTTTGTAATCAAAATTACGATTTTGCCCTTATTCAGAATTGGAATTTCTCGGAGTGCTACGTATCACATGCTCCCATATATATAGATATATATATAGATTTATATATCTATAAATAGATATGAAATATCACATATATATAGATATATAAATTTATATATAGATATCTATATAGAAATATATATAAATCTATATATAAATATCTATATAGATATATCTATATACATCTATATATATAGATATGTATATATATATATATAGATATCACATATATATAGATTATATATATATAGATATATACATATTTATATATATAGATAACTATATATATATATATATATACATATCTATATATATAGATAACAAATATAGATATATACATATAGATATATACATATCTATATATATAGATATATATAGATATATATATATAGATATATCTATATATATAGATGTATATACATATATATATATAGATATATATAGATATAATGACACCCCCGATCCGAGTCTAGTTGACTACACGATGACATGGAATACAAGTGGAGGTAAAGTTGCAGAAAGCAGCCACTTTAGAAAATCGAGGCGAGTCTCCTTTTATGCGGGGAGCTCACACCCCGGAAATACATAACTTTGTATAAGCACTGCACATTTACACAGTCCCCAGAAGCAGGTCAATATATTCACAGCTAACCAGAGATAAAGTGACCACTTGGGCCATACGCAGTACTCATCATACTCTGACAACTATATCCGATAGTTTTAAAAGAGTTAATAATTTACTCTTATACAACATATATTAAAATTAGAAAAAAAATTCTAATACATGCGGGAATATCGTCAAGCGAGAGCCCACCAATCCAGGCTTTTCTTCTAATCTCTGATCTCTAGGGCGGCCGTCCTCGCACGCCTCCACATGCTGTAAAATAAAGGGGGTCACGACGGGGTGAGCTAAAGCTCGGTAGGAGAATGCTACTAAGTGGGCTACTCACCACCCATAAGTGCGGAGTGCAATATTCAAAATAAACACCCATTCAGCAAATGCATGATCCTACTTGAATGTCTACATGACATGACTCGGATCGAGGAGTCCTCATAGAGCTCTCACCATGACTCCTTTAGTATCGTATGAGAATTATTATATTATTAATTGGACAGCCTCAGATAAATATATATCAATTGGGCGCTCAGAGGCGATTGATATATATTATTTATTTAATGGACTACCCTCGATGAATATATCAAGCTAGGCGCTCAGACGGTTGATATATTATTTAGTTTGGACTACCCTCGAATCCTTTTGTATTAAATGACCCTCGAACCTTTTTCTCTGGGCTTGTCTCTCATGCGCTCCGCTCACAAATCTGAGGCATCCCGATGCATATGGAATGCATGTATGCAGTTCAATCTGATGCAACCACATGCGAAATATATATACATGAATATATTTACATAAAAAATATATCATACAACATGTTATGAAATTAACATTTCAAACACCAAAATTAGCTCACTTGGGCTAATGTTCAAACACAAGCAATTCGAGTCGAATTACTTAACTTGAACAAATGAAAATTTTACGAAAATATATTCTTGAATATTGTTTTTAGGAGATAGTGAAACCCTCGGTTACTATTCCTGAAAGATCACAAATCAACGGTTCACTTAGTGAACCCGAAATTCACGGCCATTCCCGGCCCAAATTCAATCAAAGCATGATTTACACCCAAAACAAACCCTTTTACATCATTTTCAGTCATGGAGCAGCCACGGGCTGCTCATTTATTTATCAAAAATTTTACCTTAATTCGATCCCGATGTTTGGGATGAGTCAAGCGGCCTGGCCCCGAACCAACGAAACATGGAAAAACCGCCCAAAGTAGAATAAACGCAGAGTAGGAGAAAATCCTACCTCTTGGGTTGTCAAAACTCGAGCCGGGGTCGAGCTTAGCGCTCGCGTAGAAACGTTTTCCCTTCTTGCTCCATCAAATCCAGCGGTCAGATCGCGTATTTCTGAGAGAAACGCCCTCTCTCTCTGACTCTCTAACAATGGCGCTACTGGATCTTCAAATTGCTCCCACGTTTTTGCTTTGGTTCATTTAAGGAAGATACACTATTGGCTATTTTGGCATTTTATGATTTAAATCAAATTCCAAAATGCCCATTATCCCTCCATTTCCCAGTTTGATATTCGACCTTTTCTTACGACTAACGTCCATTTTCATCATTTCTCTACTCATACCACTTATGGTACATGAGTACATGCTATATCTGCCTTTCATCGCATCGAAAATCGATTTACGGCACCCGAACCGCGATGCCTCGAAAAACATGTAAATTCCGACTGTCTCGGAAAATTACGAAATTTTACGTGCTAACTGAATTTTTCGAGGCGATTCAGCGGTAGAAATTCGTTTCGTCATCTGAGATCTAGAAGAATAAAATTACAGTTTTTAATCGAAATTACAATTTTATGTAATCGAAATTACGATTTTGCCCACTTATTCGAAGTGAAATTTCTCGGGATCTCACATTCTCCCCCTCCTTAAAGGAATTTCGATAGAAATTCGGGACAATCTCAATCATTGTGACACCCCAAAAGAGCACAGGAAATTAGTTGATACCGTCGACCCACGGAATGTAAGTGGAGGTCGGGTTGCAGCGCCACTTTTAGAAAATCGGGCGAGTCTCAGCATGCAGGGGCTCTACCCGAATCTGAATTTGTATAAAACACATCCCCAAACGGAGTTCAATATAATCCCAAGGATAACAACATGTGGATAAAAAGCGGCCACTTGGGCCCGTAAAACAATATCCATCAACCATATCCCAGCCATGTCCCATAGTTAGAGTAGTAAGTAAATATTATACAACATATCAAAATAGAGAACTCTAATACATGGAAACCATCAAGCCGCGCAGGCTTTCAGCCCCAAAACTTCGACTCTAGGATGAAGCGGTCCCTGCCTCGTGCACGTAAAATAAGGGGGTCCCACGACTCGGGTGAGCTAAAGCTCGCAGGAAAATCGCCCTAAGTGGGCTACCACCACCCAAGTAAATGCAATGTTCCAATTTAAAACAAACATTCACAAATACGATCCACTGAATGTCTACACGACTAACTCAGATCCCGAGTCCTTCACCGACTCTCTCACACTCGCTCAAGCCTTGTATGAGATATTTTATTAGTGGACAACTCCTCCGATGTATATATATCAATTCAAATACCCGATTTACTGATATATATAAGCTATGTACTTCATTCTCCGATGAATATATATCAACCGGGTCATCCAATGTTGATATTATTTAGTTAGGACTACTCTCCACTATTTACATTACATGTCCTCCGAACCATTTTCTCTAGACTTGTCTCATGCACTAACTCCTATGGTCCTGTAGGACGCTCCTGCAAGGCATATGGAAATGCATGTATGCCAATTCCAATACGCCTAAACCACATGCAAATATATAAAATCACACAATAAAATGTTATGAATTTGCATTTCAAACACCAAAATTAGCCTACTACACTGCCCAACACAAAGTTTCACTGATTCAATTACTTAACCAAACACCCGATTTTCGAAAATACATTTCTTGGGTCACTATTCTTAGGAACAGTAAAACCCTAGGGTTTACTGTTCCCGACACTCAATTAATCCTAGATTCATGTTTTGAACCCGCATTTCACAGCCACTACCGGCCTCAGTTCCAACCAATACAAGATTCAAACCACTACCCACCATGTTCATACTGATGTGGCCATGGAGCAACGACAGCTCGCCCGATTACGCTTCAAAATTATTAACTTTGGCCCCATAAGCCAGGACCGATCCAACCGGGTCCCCTAATGGTCTCAATCACCCAAACATTCGAAACACAAGAAATGGGAATAAAACCTGCTTAGGAGAAAATCCTACCTCAAGGAGTTTGTCAAACTGCACCGGTCCAGCGTGAGCTCACCCGCTGTGAGAACGTTCTCCTTCGCCTAAGCCCCGCCAACGGCCCATCAAAAATCTAGAGAGAAGTTCCTCTCTCTAAACTCAACCCAAGTACTCACCGTTCAAAAAATGGCTTCCACGTTAGCTTAAGGTGTATATAAACTATTCCTCATTTTGTCCTTCAGCAACTTAAAATCAAATCTACACACCATTATTTTGTAAGGGTCTCACTCTCGGCTCACTCGACGAGGGGTGGTTCCACTCCTCACAGCCAGCTCTAGGCTCACGGGGAAAGCCTGGTGGCTCAATCATGAAGCAGACACCCATTTCCGAGCAGTTTCCACTCACCAACCGAGCCAAGAGCCCGCCTGGTAGCGGAACCTCACCTCAACGGGTATCTAAGCTCATGGTCCCGTGTTCGAGCCTCACTGAGGCGAAAGAAACCCCCGTGAGCTAGGGATAGCTCAGAGTGGGACCACCCCTCTGGTCGGAGTGGGCCGTGGGACCCTATAGGGCATGTTTATATCAAAGCCCCGGGAACACTCCGACGAGGGACCACAGCAGCCTCTAAAATTTCCGTGGCCTCTTTCGCTCCGTGGCCTCGAACCCGGGACCATGAGCTTAGGTACTCCATCTCGAGGTGTTCCCACTACCAACCGAGTTACTAGCCTGGCCAGAGCGGGAACTACCCCGAATGTGGGTACCTAAGCTCATGGTCCTGTGTCTCGAGCCCACCTGAGGCGAAAGAAACCCCTGTGAGCTAGGGGATAGCCTCGTGAATTGACACCAAACCCCTCCCACTGGGAGCGGGCCGCGTGGGTGAGGACCCGTGGATATGTTGGCGTCAGGCTGCTCACCCGGACGAAGGTGGTCCCACTCACAAGATATCCCCTAGCTCACAGGGTTTTTCGCCTCCGTGCTCAACCCGGGACCATGAGCTTAGATACCCATTCGAGGTAGTTTCCACTACCAACTGGGCTACTAGCCTGGCCAGTAAAGGGAAACCAACTCGAATGTGGGCATCTAAGCTCATGGTCCTGTGCCCGGAGCCACTGAGATAAAGAAACCCTCATGTGGAGCTGTGGGGATAGCTCAGGAGCGGGACCACCTCGCCTGGGAGTGGGCTGTAAAGGCCTCTTACAAAATCTATATATATAAAAATATATATACCTATATAAATATCTATATAGATATATCTATATACATCTATATATATATAGATTTATATATATAGATATATCTATATATATATATATATATATGTATATATATAGATAACTATATATATATATATGTATATCTATATATATATATATATATATATATATATATATATATATATATATATATATATATATATATATATATACATAAATACATATATTTATATATATAAATATATATATAGCATATATATATATATATAGTTATCTATATATATATATATGTTATCTATAGATATAATATGTATATATCTATATATAGAGCATTCTATATATATATATATATATAGATATGTATAGATATATATATATATATATATATATATATATATATATATATATATATACATAATTTGACGCCTACCCCGGGTGTCCGTGACTGTCTGTCAACCTCGCTGAAATCTAAATGTCTCGTGTGACGAAACATACACTGAGGCTGAGAAACACAGATAGGCTCATATATCCATGCTAATAAAAACAAATATCTCAACTATATTCCTCAGTTTCATGTTTGTTCCACAAAAGATTTATATATTTTTACAAAATGCTTTACTTAAAGCCACATTTCGGCTTTCTTCTCAAAGGCTACCTTTGCTACGTATCATCTCCCTGGATAGTCCCTGTACCTGAAAGGGGGTCCCACGACAGGGTGAGCAAAGCCCAGTAGAAAATTCTCCTACAAGGGTTACTCCCCACCTAAAATGCATATGCAATGGCATATATAAACAATCAATCACATTCCATACAATTATTCTCTATATGAAATGTTCATAACATGCATGAGATGCAACCCCTCATGCTCACGCACTCCAAGTCCCAACCGAATTTCACACTGGGAATGCCAAGCTGACTAAACCCACACACCATGACTCAAACCATTGACACCCTCCAATTTTATTTATCAAAACTGATTTTGATTATTTTTATTTTGTGGGCGATTTCCTGTTTACAATCAGGATCGCCAAGACGCCTTTTCAACATTTTCACTTAACTCGCACGCTTCCGGATTCATGTCTAACCGTGAATAACCGGTGGGACTTTCACCCTGGGGGGGGATCTACCCCAACTTGCTCCGCCCAAAACATGTAATTTATCATTTTGATCATTTACACACTCGTGAATCTCTACCTTGGACTTTGTCCCATTTTTCCCGAGCTCACGACCCACTCACCAACACTGATGAATAAATTTTCCCCTCGCACTCCACACCCGAATTCGACGCGATGTGATCAAAGTGCATATGAAATGCATGATGCCACGATTTTCCTCATGTTACATGCATGAACGAAGCACTAAGATGAAACATTTACAAACCATGGAAAAATTATAATTTATACATATAATCTACCTCCATGCAAAACATATTAATACATCAAGCATGCATCAATATAACATTTCCACACACCATGTTATCTAAGCAAGCCATAACACACAACAAGGTCTCAATCTGGAACTGGTTCAATGTGGTACTCACTAGCCCCTTCACAAACATGAACCATATTGGTTCCAACTATTGTCACCTCATCAACAACACAAATATCAGAAACTTTCGTTTCTAGTAAAACCCTAACTCCCACAGTCATGCAACCGGTCATGAAATCCATACCCCTTAGTCCCAAGGCTTGGAACTAATTCACATGGCCTCTCATGGCCTCCCATAAGCAACCCCTACCATTATAAAGCCTTTAGGCTAAAAGTAAACCAAGTAGGAAAATATCCTACCTCTTGGAAGTTGAAGAAACTCCCAAAAACCGAGTCCACGCGCTGTCCTCTCCGTATAGAACACTTCCTTCGTCTTCGAAAGAACTGACTGGCCGATCTCCTACCAACCCAGAGAGAAGGAAGACTTTCTCTCACTAGCAAAAATGGGAGAACAAAACCTTCAGATCCCTTTTTCCTTTCTTCTTCCCACGCTTGCCTTTCCTTTTCCTTTATTCTTTACTTTGCTTTTCTTTTCTTTTTCTTCTCCTCTCATCTTCCTTCCATTTTCCTCATTTTATCCTTTCTCTTCTCCTCCTTTGGTCCTTTTCTCCCTTTTTGGAGAAATCTTCATCCGGTCAAAGGAGGAAATTGCCTCCCCTCCTTCCTCAAACCAAGGTGTGGCTCTCCCTTTTTCCCATAATTTTCTTATTTCTTAATGCCCCTTTTATGACATCATGCACCACATGGCATCATATGGGCCATGGAATCCCTTCTCCCACATGGCTTAATTGTGAGTCACTACTTTGATGCCAAGTGTCACACTTCTATGGTGCCAAGTGGCATCCCTCAGCACTCAGAGAAATTTCCAATTTCTCTCGAATAAGGTAAAATCGTAATTTTAACACACATAAAATTGTACTCATGCAAGTCCTAATTAATTCTCTAGGTCTGATGCCAAACAGATTGTACCGCTGAATCCTCTCGCGAAATCTAGTTAGCATAAAATTTCATAATTTTCTCGAGACAAATGGAGTTGGCACGCTTTCTGCGGCATCGCGTTTCGTGTCAAATCGGTTTTCGATGCGACGAAGTCACATATGGACATGTACCATGTACCATAAGTGGTATGAGTAGAGAAACATGAAATTGCAGCCTAAGATAGTGTCGAATATCAACCGGTAAAGAGACATAATGGGGCATATGGAAGGATTTTTGAGTCAGCAAAGACAAAAACAAGAATAGTAATCATCTCCTCATTTACTAAAAAACGTGGGAAGCCATTTTTTGAGGATGCAAGAGTTCCATTTTAGAGAGCTTTAGAGAGCTTCTCAGATTTGCAAGAGATCTAGCCATTTCACGGCCTTCAACACAAGAAGTGAGGCCGTTTCTACGTGAGCAAAGCCACGCGTGACCTGGTTTACAGCTTTTTGACAACTCCAAAGAGGTAGATTTTCTCCTACTTCATGCTTTATTCCCATTTTTATGGTTTTTCAATGTTTCGCTAATTTGAGGCCGTGAGGGGTTGCTTTGATCTGGCCCCAAAACATGGGACCGAATTTGGTGGAAATTGTTCGGGTTTTTGAATAACTGACGCCCGTAAAAATCTGGTCAAGCCAAGGTTAATGTCGCTTAAATCACGTGGGCTTAAGGCCATAAAGGTCGGGAATGGGCCGCTTGATTGGGCCTAAAACACTGAATCAAGGTTAGAATCTTTTGAGGAAGAACGAGCACCGCGATCGCCCACTACCGCTTAGAAATGGCCTGGGGAGTGGGCTGTCTTAACTTGTGTATTAAATGGTTGTTTGGTATGCATTACCTGAATGGTCAGGATTTCGGGTTCACCGAAAGTGAACCGCTTTTAGGATTTTTCTGTGAATAGTAAACCAGGGTTTCACTATTCTCTTAATAATGCTTTGAAAATATATTTTCGTGAAAAATAGGTGTTTGGCCGAAAGGATTTAAATTAAATTGCTCGTGGTGTGATTATTAGCCCATGCAGCTAATTCTGATGTTTGAAACGATAATTACATAACATGTTTGTGACTTGAATTTTATGCAGCATATTCAAGAGAGTATTTGCATGTGATTGGGATCGTAATGGATCGGGTACAAGACAGATCTGTAATATGCACCTGAACATCCTAGATTATAGAGTTAGTGCACTAGACAGGTCTAGAGGAAAAAATGGTTCTGAGGGTAGTCTAAAAAAATACAATGATCTGAAGGTAGTCCAAACTAAATAATACATCAACCGTCTGAGCTACTTCATTGATATTTATTCACCTGAGGGTAGTCCACAACAAACTAAAAATATCAATCGTCTGAGCGCCCAATTATTCTCAATTTTAGGTAGTCCACAATTAAATAATATATCAACACCCGGCCTAGCGCCCAATTGATATATATATACATCTAGAGGTCCACTAATAAATCAATAATTTCACATGGCGTTTCATTTAGTGTGAGAGAGTCTGAGGAATCGGATCCGAAAGGGGTCATAGGCAGCATTCAAGTAGGATCATGCATTTGCTTGAAATATGTGTTTAAAATTGGAACATTACACTACTTAGGTGGTGGTAGCCCACTCTAGGAAGTATTCTCCCACTCCAGCTTCTTTAGCTCACCCCCGTCGTGGGATCCCCCTTTCACAAATGTGAGTGTGCAAGGAGACTACTCATTTTATAGCGTAGTTTAGAAGAAAAGCCGGATTGCGGGCTTTGATGACTTCGTACATGTATTAGAATTTCTCTAATCTTAATATACGATTGTTTAAGAGTAAAAAATATTAACTCTGAAACTATTGGATATAGTTTGATATATTGTGTTGAGTACAAACATGGGCCCACTGGCCAGATTTGATATATATATATATCAGATATATTGTTGATCGGGACGTGAATGCAGTTTGATATACTAGTTTTATCTGGGTGCAGAGCTCCACAAAGGAGACTCCCGCCCGATTCAGCAAAATGCCTGGTCACCCGACATTCACGAGTATTCACGTTGATCTGCACAATCCACCTCTGTACTAAAGCTACACCCTTACCTGCCAGCGGTAGTCATCCGACACCCCACGCCTCAAAACGTTAATCTCACCACCCTAATCCAACGAAATTAATGCGGTAGCTAAATTTCAGAGACCTAACTCAACTAGAGAAGTCCGCTTCGGGTCATCCGAAGGATCTTAAAAAATTCCTTAGATTTCTTAACCGAAATTTCTATTTTACCCTTTATCCAAAATCTTGATTTTCGATATCACAAATAACTATATAGATATATACATCTATATAGATATATAGATATCATATATCTATATATATATATAGATATATAGATTTTATATTCATATATATATATATATATATATAGATATATAGATGTGTATATAGATATATCTATAGTAGATATACTTATATATAGATATGTATATATATATATATAGTTATCTATATATATAAATATGTATATATCTATATATATAGATATTATATATATGCAAATCTATATAAATCTATATAGATATGTATTCCTATATACATCACCTATATATATAGATTTATATAAGTATTTATATATATATATATATATAGATATCTATATATAGATATCTATATATATAGATATAGTTAGATATCTATATATCTATATATATATATAGATATGTATATAGATATATCTATATCTATATATATATATATATATAGATATGTATATAGATATATCTATATATATATATATATAGATATGTATATAGATATATCTATATACATCTATATATATATATGTATATATATATATATAGTTATCTATATATATCTATATATAAATCTATATATAGTTGCTTTAAATCATGTAGTTGTATGGAAAAAGGCCGTGAATGGGCCGTAGGATCGGTCCCAAAACATGGGACCGAATTGTGGAATTTTTTTGAGATTTTTACGTCTGTGATAAATTAAACCGTTATGGGCTGATGTATGGAATTCTATGCATTAAATTTCTATTTTCGTGTTTATAAGATAGGAAATGGTAAGAAATCTTGCCTCCAAAAAAAGTGAAACCGAGATTGGACGAGTGGGTTGCCCGGTGGGAAACACTGTTATTTCTCGGATCGCAAAAAATACCGGTTTCAGGTGAAATGGCCATAAAGGTCCATGTTTTGGAATTGAAATTGTGTGAATTGAATGGTTTCGGGTATGTGTAAATAATCTGAGAGTTGGCCGATCAAGGAATTAATGGATTAATGCTTAAAGGGTTGAATAAATGACACAATTATATGGAATTAAATTGTGTTTCGGTAAGCCATAGGAGACGATTATGATTTGCTCAATTGAGCTAGATCGTGATGATTGATGTTGAATTACATGCGTAATTGTAGTTGATTTGAAAATATGCATACTGACATATTGTAAATGATTTTGAAATGTGGCATAATGCATTTTCATATGCACTGCAGCCTAGAATTAGGTGCGAGTGCATGACACAGGCTTGTAAAACTGATATGTGCACGCAGAAAGAATTTCATGATGATATTCGAGAATTGGGTCAGAGAGTCACAGATCATTCTGGAGATGAGACCATGATCAAGCTTTTAAAGCTCACCAACCAATTCACCTCTGAGGTGTCCCCACATTTTACCGAATATTTTGCAGAGTATATTTTCAAGAACAAAGCTTGGTTTTGAAAAATGATTATTTTCTTCTCATACATGGCTTAGGCAAGTGTGAGTGAGTCGGTGAGACTCGTATTAATGGGGTGATCATGTAGACATTCAAGTAGATCATGTATTTACTTGAGGTGTTGGTCGAAAGACAGACCGCACTTAAAAAGAGAGTTCCACTTAGGCGATTCTCCCATCGAGCTTTAGCTCGACCTGGCCGTGGGACCCCTTTATTTTTCAGTACAAAGAGCTCGAGAGACAACCATTTTGAGGCCGATTTTTGAAGAAGCTCTGCCAGGGTTTCGATGGTTTCGGACATAACATGGTAGAATTGTAGATTTTAATATATGTTTGTGTTTCAGATAAAAGTGCAATCAACTATTGAATTATCGGGAGATAATTGGAAGAATAGTTATGATAATTGAAATCCAAGAGTATTGGTCATGAGCCCAAGAGTGCATTTTCACCATGTTAGATTTTATCAGATATATTGGATTGTCTTTGGGACAGGATATGTAGGTTATGTATTCAAAGTAGCCCCGTATTGGGGGAGATTCTTCCGATTTTCTAAAGTGGCTTCTTGGTCTTGACTCCACTCTTGTATTCCGCAGTTGACGGTAGTCAATCTGACCCTGGCTCGTCTCGCGAAATCTAGTTAGCACGTAAATCTTCGTGAATTTTCTCTCAAACAATCTGAGTCGACATCGCTTTTGAGGCATCGACAAAATATAAATCTTTTTCGATGCGACGAAGGCACATATAACAAGTACCATGTACCATAAGTGGTATGAGTAGAGAAATGATGAAAATGGACGCCGAGATAGTGCCGACATCAAATCGTAAAAGAAGTGAATTAATCGATTAAAGGAGGGGCAACCTTGTAATTTGAGAGAATAGCCTTCTCCACTTAAACACCAAAAGCCAAAACGTGAAATTCAATCGAGATGCAAGAGGCGGAGAAGGCAAATGTAGGATTCTGTAGAGAGGAGTCTCCGACTCTCTCTAGAAATATACAAGATCCGACTGCCGGATTTCGACAGCCAGCATGGAACGTTTCTACGCGGAGCAAGAACGCTGCGGGACCCTGTTTATAGTTTTTGATAACTCCAAGAGGTAGGATTTTCCCTACTTATGCTTTTATTCCCATTTTTAAGGGTTTTTCGATACTGTTGGTTTGAGGCCGTGAGGGGCTGCTTCACCGCCCCAAAACACGGGATCAATCGTTAGAATTTCTTGGGATTTTTCCCATCCGTGACAGCCGTAAATTAGGGGCTGCTCGGGGTGTTTTTATTTCACCAAAATTGCTTTAAATGCATGCTGGAGTATGAGAAAATGCCAGAATGGTATACTTGATCTATCCCAAAACAGGGACCAATTGTGGAAGATTTGTATATCTCTTGCAGTCCGTGGTCAGTTGGGAATCGAATTGGGGTGTTATATGGTAATTTATGGAATAAATTCTATGTTGGTATGCATGAGACCTGACTTAGCCAAGGGAAACCTGGGCTTTCAAAATCGAGCCGATAGATGAGCGGCTGCCCGCGTGACACCCCACTTCCCCGTTTCTTTGGGACCGACCGTGTTTTGTGAATTTATTGAATAAATTATGCTTTGCACAGGGAGATCTGAATTTGGACGGAAACGGCTCCATCAAGAGGAACCGATAGAAGTGTGGGCCGCCCATGGACAAATCACTACTCGCTGACTGTAAAATAGTCCCTGCTCAGGTGAAATGGATAGGAATCATTCATGTCGTGTGTCTCGAAATGGTATGAAACGAATGGCTTGATATGCGCGAATCCAGATAGGTTAAATAAGACATTACTTTAATGTGTTAGTCTCACTTATCACAAATTTACATGGAATTAAATTGTGCTTATGCTTCATCGAAATGATTATGAGCTGCTCTGAGCTACATCAGATGAGTGATGTGTTAAATTAAATGAGTGTAATTATAGTTGATTGGAAAATACATATTGACATATTATTAGAAATGATTTTGAAAATGGCATATCGTGGCCATGGTGCACCGGTAACCTAGAGTTAGGTGTGTGAGTGCATGACAAGGTATTTTTATAAAACGGACATGGCTGGGCAGAAGGAATTTCTCAAAGATATTCCTGAGAATCGGGCCGGGAGACGGGCCAACGTATCATTTCTCGACGAGGACATGACTCCTGAAAGCTCACCAACCAATTCACCCTGAGGGTAGTCCCATATTTTACCGAATATTTTTGGTAGTATATTTTCAAGAACAAAAGTTTTGTTTTGAAAATGACAATTTTCACATGGCTTTAGGTAAGTGTGAGTGAGTCGCGAGACTCGTGACATGGGGTGATCATGCAGACACCCAGTAGGATCATGTATTTACTGAAAGTGTGTTTACTTTGGAGCATTGCAGAATCGCATCAGGTGGTGAGTAGCCCACTTAGTATGATTCTCCTAATTGCTTAGCTCATCTTCCTGGCCGTGTGTGACCCCCTTTTATTTTTCAGTACAGAGCTACGAGGAGACAAATTTCATTTTGAGGTTGATTTTGAAGAAGCCGGTTTGTGGCTTCTGATGGTTTTTTTTGACATAACATGTATTAGAATTGTAGATTTTAATATATGTTTGTATAAAATAAAAGTGTAATCAACTATTGAATTATCGGGAGATAATTGAAGAATAGTTATGATAATTGGATTTATGAGTATTTGTTTATGGGCCCATGGCCGTCAATCATATTTCTGTACTATATTGGACCCAGTTTTATTTGTGCATTTGCAAAGTTATGTATTTGGGCAGAGCTCCCGCACAAAGGAGACTCCCGCCCGATTGTGAAAAATGCCCGTCACCCTATTACTCCACTTAGTATTCCGCGGGTTGACGGTAGTCAACTTAATTTCCTATTCAAGGCCACATATATATATATATAGAGATCTATATATAGATATATAAATCTATATATAGATATCTATATATATATATATATATATATATATATATATATATATATATATATATATATATATATATATATATATATATAAATATATATAAATCTATATATAAATATCTATATAGGATATAGATCTATATACATCTATATATATAGATATCTATATATTATATCTATATATATAGATTTATATATCTATAAATAGATATAGATATATATATAGATATAAAATCTATATATAGATATCTATATATATATATAAATATATATAAATCTATATATAAATATCTATATAGATATATCTATATACATCTATATATTTATATATATAGATATATACATATTTATATATATATAGGATTTATATATATATATATATATATATATATATATATATATATATATATATATATATGTGACGCCCCTTAAACTCGGGGTCTGTCATTTCACCACAATCCATTTTAATACTGGGCAAGGGAGGCTTGCCTGACGCTACTTTAGAGTACCCGTAGCCTCCTTTGTACGGAGCTCACCCAAATACAAAACTCGTATAACTCGTCTCAATCTCAACAATATATGCAATATATATATCCACACTACCACTGGGGCCTACTCAACCGTACTTCAACACACATCCAAACTATATCCAATAGTTTCCAAGAGTTAATATGTTTTACTCTTATACAATACATACATTAAAAATTAGAGAATTAATACATAGCAACCAAAGCCACAACACTCAGCTTCTTCTAATACAACCTCAAGGACGAACCGTCCCTCGCACGCCCTTGTACCCGTAAAAAGGGGATCCCACGACCCGGTGAGCTAAAGCTCGCAGGGAGAATCGCCCTAAGTGGGCTACTCACCACCTATGCAACAGAATGTTCCAATTTAAACAAACATTCAAGCAAATGCATGATCCTACTAATGTCTACGTTGACTAACCTGATCCCGAGCCCTCACCGATTCTCTCACACTCGCCTAAGCCTCGCATGATAATTATTAATTTATTAGTGGGCAACTGATGAATATATACGAATTGGGCCGCTCCGACGATTGATATATATTAATTGTTTGTGGACTACCCTCCGATGAATAAATATCAACTGGGCCGCTCCGACGCTGGATATATTCTTAGTTTGTGATTTACTCCATGAATAAATATCAACTGGCCATCCGACGGCTGATATATTATTTAGTTTGACTACTTCCTCCGATAATTTACATTTTAGACTACCCTTCAACCTTTGTTTCTCTAGACTCATCTCATGCACTCATTCCTATATTCCTAGATGTGTTCAGCGGCATATGGAATGCATGTATGTCGGCCTAATTCATTTCCTAAATCACATGCAAATATATATACATGAATATATTTACATAAAACTTAACCACACATCAAAATTAGCTTCACGGCTGATCATACACGAGTAATTTAATTTAAATCACTCTACCAACACGTACTTTCACAAAATATATATTTTTAGGATTATTCTGGAATAGTGAAACCGCTTACTATTCCCTGAAAATCACAAAACACCTGGGTCACTCAGAACCCGAGCACTACTGCCATTCCCGACCCAGAGCATACCAAATGATTAACATGTTAAATAAACAAACCACCCAAACAGCAGAGCACATACTTTATTCTCGCCTCAGAAAACCCAGATCACCACCTTATCGATGATCATACTACCATTCCCTAATTTTCATCATCTCAAACATGCATTTTAATGACAATTTCCACACAAATGTACCCCACTTCACTGGCAAATACCACAAACCCAAAAATCCCAAGAGGCTCCACACCCGGTCCCATGTTTCAGACTGATCAAACGTCCCTCACTACTCAAACTCAACCGAAACATCAAAAAACACTTAAATGGAGTAAAAACTCAAGTAGGGACAAAATCCGCACTCTTGAGTTGTCAAACTCGCAAACTGAGGTCCACGCGTAGCTCGCCTTCCCGCTGTAGGGAACATTTTCCTTCTTGCTCAAGACCGCCAACTGGCCCGATTCGCATTTTTGCAGAGAAGTTTCTCTCTAAAGCATTTCTCTAACCCAAAGCTCACCGCAGATCCTCCAAATGGAAATCACGCTTTTTGGTTCTGTAATTAAAGACGGCCATGTGCACTATTTTTGCTTGTAGTGACTAAAAATCAAATCTATTTAATACCCATTATGTCCTCATTCTCATATTTGATTTTTGGCACTATCTCACTAATTTTCATCATTTCATCGGTTACCACTTATGGTACATGAGTACATGCTATATGACTGCTAGATCAAATCGGTTTATTGTGACCAAACGTGGATGCTCGGGGTAAAAATGCAAGCTCAATTCGATCATTCCAAAATTAATAAATTTTACGTTGCTAACTCAGATTTCGGCACATTCCAACCTGCACAATCCGCTTCTTCATCCGAGATCTAGAGAACACCACGGACTTTAACTCAGAATACAATTTGTAATCAAAATTACGATTTTGGGTTCCTTGTCTCCAATCTTGAAATTTCTGTCTTACATTCTTCCTCTTAAAGTGAGAACTCTCACCCCACCTAAAAAACGCCATTATCAGATGATGACAGTGCAACATGCACTCTACCATGAATGTAAACTAGTCATTTAAATCTTAAACTAATTAAACCACGTACCTTCATCCCTAAACAAGGATAGGTAACCCGCACTGTCCCGCCTCCCACGTGACTCCTCCAATCTTCACAAAGGCCGCCACAGCACTCTCACTAGCCTCACCTGCCTTACGTCAAACCCGATCGCCACACAACACGCACTCGGTCCCTCCCCTCAAAGTCCCATCGCTGTCAACCTCAATCTATCCCCAAAACCACCTCATGAGCCGGATCTCGAGTATACTCTGAGCATGGAGACGTGAAATACCTCTCGACACCGACGTCGGGCGGTAACGCCAACCTACACGCAAAGGTGCCTACCCTCTCGAGTATCCTTTAAAGGTCCAATGAACTCCTGGGCGATAGCTTCCCGCTGGCCACGAACCAACCACTCCTCTCTCTTAGAATCACCTTCGAGAAGACGGATCACCAACCCTCGAATCCTAAGGGTCGACGCCGCATCTATATAGCTCTTCGTTGTGCCCCGACGGAGAAGACGCCATCATATCAAACTCACCTTCACGAGGTGTCTCTAATCAAACCGTGACCCGTGACGGATCTCTTCTCCCACCTCTACCCATCCTAATCTGACCTACATGGCTCCCATACAATGCCCATATGGTGCCATTCGATACCAGCCTCGATAACTATTGTTGAGGTATCCCACTAAGGGTAATTAATCCTCTACCCCACGATCCAGACACATGTTCGCAACATGCCCTCTAACACCCGTATGTAATCCATACACACGTAACCCTCACACAACCCGTTGGTGTAAACCGCTAACCTCTCCAAGGTCACACCACCGATAATCAATGGATCATTAACTCAATCCATGCCATGCATATCATCCATTTACCGAGCTCCCTAAGCACCAACAACACCTAAATGCAATTTCCAACGGTATCCAAACCTCAGTCACCCGAATTTATCACTCAACTCACCAAGGCGGATAACCTCGTCCGCAGGTTTTCATCTCGATTACATAACTCTTCTGGCTTACACTTCGACCCTCTTACATTTCCGATTCAACTATGAGTTTTCATCGATCGTAGTCCTAACGTTCAACCCATACTCACCAAGAGCGGTGAATGACTGCACCGCACCCACACGGACCGACGCCGATAAGTTATCGTGCACACAAACGCAATAATGTCATATAGTGTGACACCCACTCTGTGGTCCGCCATGAGCAGAATCCGAGAGACTTTCACTCATTATCCCGACCTATCGGGGGGGTCAACTTCACATCCTAGGGAAGAACATCTATTCCACTTTCAAGGCCCAACTCTAAGCCCAAATCCAATGTCTTTTCTAGTATGACAACCCTACTAGGTCTCACTACTCGACAACCCGATGGCTGCCAACTCAATCCGATGTCAAGCTTGACATCAACAACCAATACGTCTACCACTTAAGAATGTCCACTACGCCTCGCCTCGCTGCCCTCGATATGTCCCCTCTACTTACCCACACCGCCCCCTCCTCCGTCTATCTCGTTGTCGGGAAGTGCTTGTATAGCACCTCGAAATCGAAACTAGTTCCTCTAACCCCTGTGGTGTGGAGGAATGAATCAGATACTCTCCCCACCGCAAATGGGATCGTATTGTCCCCAAAGTCTTGGGATCCCCGGGCCTCCTCGGGAAACTCACACCATGCCTCAATCCCGGCCCTAGTCCTCAGAACAGCATGTGTTTTCCGCCTTCCGAACTGGGAGAAAGCCGATCCTCCTCTGTTACCAACACCCGTATTCCGAGTGTCTTTAAGTATCCCTCGACCTCTCTCTCTATGGTCAAGACTGTCCCAACCATGAAGTCCATGTCCCGTAGGCGGTCCTACGATCCTCTCGAATGGACAACTTCAGCCCCATCTCATGTCTCTCGTACCCAAACTAATCCCAAGAAACCACGATCTCGAAGATTGACATCTGATCTCCCAACTCATCACGCTCTCAACCTTCTAGGTCGACCGGCACTCCCGACGCCGACACCACGTGTCCCAAAAATCTCACCTCGTTTCAAACTCGCACTTACCAACTTAGCTTTACAACCGACGGTCTCGACAACCAGAAATAATCCTCAAGTGATACCTCCACGCCCACTGACCGGAGTAGATCAAGATGTCATCCACGAAGACTAATGGCATAACTCGATCTAGATAAGGTTGAAACATCCTACGCATGAGATCCATGAATGACGTCGGGCATTCACAACCCAGCGGCATCTGTAACCCAAGTGCCCATCAAAGCTCCTAAATCATTGCCTAGTGGATATTCAGATTCTCAATCCTCAAATTCGATGGTAACCGCGCGGTTCATCTTGGTGGTAGACTCGCCTCCTCTTAACCGATCAACAAACAAATCATCAATCCTCTGTGAACGGGTACCGATTCTTGATCGTGAACCCCTGCTCAATTGCCTGGTCAATGCACCGCCGGCGGCCTTGTCCTTCCTTTTTCGCACGTAACCGGCTACCCCATGGTGAAGCGCTCGGCCCAATAAACCCCTTGTCCAATATCCCAGAATGGACTCGAAGTTCCTACAACTCAACCGGTGCCATCCTTTGCGGAATCATAGAGATGGTTAAAGTACCGTAGGTGTAACTCGCTACCAAGTCTACATCCCTATGTGGAGGCAGTCCGTAGCTATCCGAAAATATTCGCACTCGCAAACCACTCGGTAGATCTAAGTCCGGTCTCACCGCCCCCAGTGTTAAGCCTGCTAGCCACCCGCTTAATCGTCCCTCGACACTGACTCGAGTACCTGTCTGGGCAAAATGTCATGCTTGTCCCCTTGAAATACCACACGACCACTGCCCCCAAGGTGGAAGGCGGTAACCTCTCGCACTCACAATCGATAACAACCTCGTGAACCGGTCACCAATCCATCCAAGGATGACATCAAACCCATGTCCATGATCCTCAGTCCACTGCGGAGTAGAGTCCCTGCAGACCTCAAACAGCAACCTCGGCATCATCCCTATTATCGCCCTACTTAATCCCTAGGGGAGAACTCTTCACGACAAAGGCCTCTATGGTCTCTAGAGGTCCTGCCCCTTTCCACCCTATTCGAGTCACCTCTAGCCAGAACACGCCTAGTCTAACTCGACGCGCCGAGGTAACCTCCATAGCCTCTAACAACTTCTCAATCAGAGATGAACCAATGGTCAGTCCACCATCGAATCTTTCCCTTGTGAATGTCTGAGGATGATACTTCCTAAACCTCTAGGTTACTAGATCTTCCCGTTTACATGCTATACTAGCTCGTGCTATAAAGATTCACACACTACAAATTTCTCGGCAAAGTCTCATTGATCAACACCTGACAGTCCCGACCAAGGCCCCGTGGACGTTCTACGCCCCGCCTCTACCAGCCTTTCATTACTTGGCACAATAAACATGGCAACAAGAGTCATCTAACTTTCATTTCGCCTAACTAGCAATGCACATGCCATTGGGCTTCACCAACCATGAACTGACCGCTTCATTTCCCAAGTGGTGCTAAATTCAAACCACTTAGTCTGCTTTATTCAATAAGGTTCTTAACTTTCTTGTTCATTTCAGTATCTAAATCCCTAAGGTCAAAATCCCTAACCTTAGCATTCACCCTTTCCTATACGCATTATACCATGCATATAATTTCAGACAAGAATCATCACAGAATCACCATTTCAAATGGTAGTTAGTCCAATACAAAGATTCTAAGGCATAACCACACTCGAGACACTAATCATACACATAACTCAGTCAGATACGTTAATCATTTCAAGTTTAAAATATTGCTAACAAATTTTATTTTTCAAAAATTTTTATTTTTGAAAATTTTATTTTTCAAAATTTTATCAAAATTTATTTGATTTTTATTTGATTTTATTTGAATTTACAATAAAATATTTTTTTCTTAAAAATTTTATTTTACAATGAACAAGGTTCATTTGGTGACTCGTAGAAAACGAGTCAAACGATCGAAATGGGCCGAGTGCAATCGAGCGCACCCCCAAGGCCACCAGCGCCAGCCACGCCCAAATCATGTGCTTGATGAATAAATGCCGGAAATGGTCATGATCCGTCCCAGCATGGGACCTAATTATGGTGATTTTCGCCGTCCCACACCCGTAAACCGGCTGTGGGTCGATTGTGTGGGAATTTGGCATTAAATTCTATGCTGGTATGTATGAGACCGAATAGCTGGTGGAAATCGATCAAAAATCTTTGAACCGATAGATGTGGTGGCCGCCTGCGGGACAGCCCACCCTCGTTTTGGGGACTCCGACTGTGTTTTGTGATAATTTCTATTGAATAAATTATGCTTTGGGTGATTGGGGAGAATCGTGAATTTGATATGGAAATCTGCCCATCAAGAGGAACCGATAGGAAGTGTGGGCTGCCCGTGGACAGCCCACTTTAGTACTGCTTTGGGACCGTAAAATAGTCCCTGGTTTGTGAAATGGATAGGAATTGTCCATGTGTTGTGTGTTTGAACATGAAACGAATGGCTTGATATGTGAAACTAATAGGTTAAGACATTATTTTAATGTGTTAGTTCAATGACACAATTACATGGAATTAAATTGTGTTATAAGCCATTGGAAATGATTATTATGAGTTGCTCAAGTGAGGTACATTAAGTGATGAGTGATGTGTTAAATACATGAGTGTAATTGTAGTTGATTGAAAATATGCATATTGTCATATTGTGTAAATGGTTTTGAAATGCGGCATAATGCATTTTCATATGCACTGAAAACGAGTTAGGTGTGAGTGCATGACGCGTATTTTTATAAAAACGGATATGGTTGCGAAAGGAATTTCAAAGGATGATTCTAGAATTGCTGGGAGATGGGCCATCGTATCACTTTAAGCAGGACCCATGACCGCTTTCTAGCTCACCAACCAATTCACTCCCCTGAGGGTAGTCCCATATTTTACCGAATATTTCGTAGTATATTTTCAAGAACCAAAGTTTTGTTTTGAAATGATTATTTTCATACATGGCTTAGGTGTGAGTGAGCCTGAGGACTCGTGACATGGGGTGATCATGTAGACATTCAAGTAGGATCAATGCATTTACTTGAGTGTGTGTTTAATTTGGAGCATTGCACGCACTTAGGTGGCGAGTAGCCCACTTAGGCGATTCTAATCGGCTTTAGCTCACCTGGTCAGACCCCACCTTTTATTATTGTACATGGAGTTGCAAGTAACGCTCGTGCCCTAGAGACTGGTGATTAGAAGAAATGGATTGTGCTTTGCATTGATGATAATTATACATGTATTAGAAATTGAGTATTTTAATATATGTAGTATGAGAGTAAAACGTTCAACTCTTGTAACTATTGGGTATATAGTTGGTATGTATATTGAGTAATCGTTTTATAACTGTCGCGATTGATATATATTACATATATCGGACTGTCAGATGTGTATTTGCGTGTGTAATGTATCAGTAGAGTTCCCGTATTGTGCTGAGACTCGCCCGATTTTCTAAAGTGGCGCTTCTGCAACTCTAATTCTCCACTTGTATTCCGCGTGTCGATTCCGTAGTCATTCCGACCCTAAGCTAGCTATTACATATATATATATATATATATATATATATATATATATATATATATATATATATATATATATATATATATATATATATATATATATATATAGTTATCTATATATATAAATATGTATATATCTATATATATAAATCTATATATAGATATATACATATTTATATATATAGATAATTATATATATATATATATTGTAAGACCCGAGAAATTTCAATTTCTAATATGGCAAATCAGAATTTTGATTACAAAATTGTAATTACTAAAAGTTTGTAATTAATTTCTAGATCTCAGATGATCTAAACGTATTGTACCGTTGGAATCGTCACAAATCTAGTTAGCACGTAAATTCGTAATTTTCGAGGCGCTGAAATGACACGTTTTTTCAGGCATCGTTTCGTACCGTAAACCGATTTTCGATGCCACGAAAGTCAGAGGAGAGTATGGTACTCATGTACCATATGGTAAGTGAGGTAGAGAAATGATGAAATTGACGGCCGAGATAGTGCCGAAAATCAAACTGGTGATACCGAGGGACATAATGGGTATTATGGAATTTGATTTTTAGTCACTACAAGCCAAAATAGTGCACATGGTCGGCTCTCCCCAAATTACAAGAGACCAAAAACGTGGATTTACTGAGGATGCAAAGAGCTTTGGGTTGAGAGAAATGCTTTAGAGAGAAACTTCTCTCTAAAATACTATTAACCCGGACCAAGCCGCTGCCTTCTGAGCAAGAAGGAAAATGTTCACGCTGAGCAGCTACTGACCTCGGATTTGCGAAGCTTTGACAACTCCAAGAGGTGATTTTGTCCCATTTCTGAGTTTTTACTCCCATTTAAGTGTTTTTCGATGTTTCTATAGTCGGTACTGCGAGGGCCGCTTGACCTGGCCCCAAAACATGTGACCGACCGGTGGGAATTTTCTCGGGATTTGTCAGTCGTGGATCGCCCGTGAATCAAGTGGGTCAGTTTGTGTGGAAAGACATTAAAATGCATGTTTGAGATGATAAAGGCCTTAGTCAGAAGGATCCAGTCCCAAATATGGGACCCGACCATATTGAAAGCTACAGCAGCCAGAGTCGCTTTCATGGCCAGTTGGGTGTGGTTTGTTTAATTTGTGTATTAGAATGTTTGCTTGGTATGCTTTGGGGCCGGGAAGAATTGCGGGTTCACTAAGTGAACCTAAGTGTTTCAGATTTTCCGAATAAGTAACGGCGTTTCACTATTCCCTATCAGCTGCTTCTAAAATATATTTTCATAGTACTATATATTTTGAAGGATTTAAATTAAATTATTTGTATGATCATTAGCCCAAGTGAGCTAATTTTTGATGTGTGATTTAAAGTTTTATGTAAATATATTCATGTGATTTAGACTGAATTGGAACTGACATACATGCATTCCATATGTAATCGAACATCCAGAATATCGGAATGAGTGTACGAGATGAGCTCCGTAGAACAAGGTTCGAGGGTAGTCTAAATGTAAATTATCGAGGGTAGTCCAAACTAAATAATATATCAACCGTCGGAGCGCCCAGCTTGATATTTATTCACCTGAGGGTAGTCCACAAACTAAAGAATATATCAAACCGGCCTGAGCGCCCGGGCTTGATATTTATTCATCTGAGGGTAGTCCACAACAATTAATATATATCAATCAGCCGGCGCCCAATTGATATATTCATCGGATGGTTGCCCACTAATAAATTCACAATTGATACAAAGTTTAGGCTAGAAGTGTGAGAGAGCTCTCTGAGGCCTCTGGATCTGAGTTGGTCACGTAGACATTCAAGTAAGATCATGCATTTGCTGAATGTTTGTTTACCAACATTGCACTGCACTTGTAGCATGAAGTAGCCCACTTAGTACGATTCTCCTACTCGAGCTTTAGCTCACCCCGTCGTGGATCCCCTTTTTACAGTACAAGGAGCGCAAGATAGGAAACTGCGCTCATCTTCAGGTCAGATTAAAGAAAGCCGTCATGGCTTTGATTTAGTACATGTACGAATTCTAATTTTAATGTATGTATTGTATATATAAAAACATATTAACTCTTAAACATGGATATAAGGGGCTTGATATATCATGGGCTGAGTACAGCCACGCCTACGTCAGATTGATATATATATTGCATATATTGTCGATCAGGGGACAGTTTATACAGGGGTTTGTATTCGGGGTAGAGCTCCCCTGCATAAAGGAGACTCGCTCTATTTCTAAAGTGCATGTCGGGCAACCACCTACCTCTGTATTCCGGCTGATTCAGTCAACTGACCCCTAGTTTTGGGGGCGTCATTAACTTGTATCGAGCTTAGGATACGAATACCAGGAGCTCGTAGGGTACCCATCACCACTAGGTGGTTTCCGATGTGGAACTTAGGTGTGGAACCATGGATGGAGGATTTGGAGCTAGGCCATGGTTGAGGAAGAACATCACCACTCTGTGGTATGATGTAGGTTAGGTATGAGATTACCTAGAAGGCACGAGAATGAACACCTATGTGTTTTGATCGCATCACGTGATGGTATGATTGATGTTATAACATGTCGATTGATCATGTGTCAGGTTCGATTGTGTGCTTGTTTATTAGCACTTAGGACAACAACCAAATGTTGAACACTAGGATTAGTGAAACAAGTTGGTTGAAAATTTTTTGTAAATGTCCGTATCAGTCCGACAAAGAAATAGTTTTGACAAGATTGGTTTTGTGGGAAAACAAGAAATATTTCGGGCTATATACATAAATAACTAAAATTTCATGCTTAAATTTTCTTGAAGTATAAGAAGGCTAACATGCAAAAAAATGACGATGAAAATAATTTTTCTAAGATTTTACAAGTGGTACAATTGAATAGTATGAAAATAAATTTTTTTAAAATTTATTCGAGTGTCCAAGAAAATGAAAAAAAATAATAATAATATTTAGTGATTTTCCACCACTGGAAAATAATACACACTATATGAAAAAAATTTCGTGCGCATCTGAAATGGCCACGCCCATCGAAGCCGAGGCAAGGCGCCGTCATGTGTGCCGAAATGCAGGCGTGTCGGCGCGGCAGAGCGCGGCGCCACACCGGGCGCGGTCGGCGCCGCCAGGCGCTGGTCAGAAAGAAGGCTACGGCGAAGAACGCTGCTGGCGTGGAGTGGTAGTGTGTAAAGTGTGCACGGGGCAGCGCGGCACTAAGAAGTGGGCGCAGCAGCCATGGATGCAGAAGTAGGCGTGGGCGCGCGGCGTCGGGCGGGAAGCGTGGGGCGTTCGCCCGGCGGTTCGGCGCCGGTCGCTCTCATCGTGCACTCCTGCACTCCTACCCATTTTCTTCGAACCGCTTTGACTCGCTTTTTTCCCATTAAACAAATGAAGATTTGTTTATCAGAGAAGGCAATTTTTTCAAAAAATATTTTATTATTAATCAAATAAAATTCAAATAAAATCAAATAAATTTTTGATAAAATTTTTTTAAAATAAAATTTCAAAATAAAATTTTTGAAAATAAATTTTGTTGAAAACAATATTTTAAACGCGAAATGATTGCGATACACTGAAGTTATGCATGATTAGTGTCTGTGGTCATATGCCTTTAGAGATATCAGATGATTTAACTACCATTTGAAATGGTACGCTGTGAAGGCGCATTTTAAATTATACATGCTGCATGGTGTAATGCGATAGTATGCGTAATGCCATGTTGTGATTTTGACCTTAGGGGATTGCAATCGAATGAACAAGAAAGTTAAGAACCTTATCAATAAAACGAACTAAGTGGCGCAATCTAGCACAACTTAGAAATGAACTGGCTCGCCCATGGTTGTTTGTGCCCATCATATGCATTAAGTAGTTGGGGATCGAATGAAAGTTAGATGACTCTTTTGTTGCCATGTTTATCGCAAATGGCTAGTAGAGGGCGAGGACGAGAACGTCCACTGGCACCGTCAGCAATAATCGTTGCTCGATCACAGACTTTGCCGAGGCCGTAGGTATTACAATAATGCTATAGCACAAAGCAAGTATAGCATGTAGACGTAAGATCCAGTAAACTCTGAGGTTTAGGGCATATCATCCTCCCACATTCACAAGGGGGAAAAGATTCGGTTGTGATCACCATTGGTTCATGCATTGAGAAGGTGTTAGAGGCTACGGAGGCTACCTCGACGCAATCTATTTCAGACTAGCCTGGCCTAGCCAGAGAATGAAGCTCAAACAGGTGGAGCGGGCAAGGACCTCTAGAGAGAAAGATGGAGCCTCTCTCTAATCCTCCTTTCTCTGCTTTTCATGGATCACTCTTTAATTCAGACTTAAAAGATAAAACTTCCTCTGTTTTCCCACATGCCACATGCCCTTCCTTTGATTTTTTTTTCTTCTTTTTTTTTTTTACTTTTATATATTTAGGTCCCTCCATTTCTATTATTCCTCATTTAAGTCTCCCATTTTCACTTATTATTATAAAATCATTTACAATCGACCCTTAGGTTCCCATTTTACAATTTCCATATTTTCTTTTCACCCAGTTTATTTCGATCTGGCAACATAAACAAGACATCACACCTGTATTGACTTTGAAGTTGTCTAATTATGTCCAATGACATAATGACACAGAAATCAACACTCAGTACACCTCTAATGGTGGGTGGGTTTCACCCTGAACTCTTGAACAACAGGCAAGGATTTGATCCCACCCGCCCCACCCACTCGGGGCCAGGTTTCCCTGACAACACCTGATCTGACATCCCACCGCACCCACCCACCGCCAAAATCACCGTCCCGCCCCATTTATCCCAGATCGATTTAATTCGACGAGATCGATTATCGAACATATTGCGACGGTCGAACATCAGATGCCAACTGACTTCTCACAACACACAATCGACGTCTCACCCGTCCATCTCGCATAACGCAACGATTCACCAATTTCGATACACTATGATCATCGTCATCGACCGACCGACATTCAACTGAACAACACGATCTTTTCATCACCTACCAAACATAATGTAGTCTTATATTCTCAAAAAGCCTATATTTCATTCAATATCGGAACATGGTTGTACACAATCAACCAAAACAACAAAGTTATCCTAATCGTCTCCATACCATTCATTACAATTCTATGATATCTTTCCAGATCTGATCACTCTTCAGATTTGCTGAATCCGCTGGTAGTGAACGCCTATATCATAATCCATCGTTCGGCGCCTCTGTAAAATTTTCCTTGAAAATCGGCAATCTGATCTCGGCTCTGAATAACGATATATAATCCATAACTAACGATTTCATGATAAAATGCAGAATGTCATGAATAGTCCGCTCTCACCGGTAATATGAGCCTGACTGGTTTATTCATCAATACGACCAACTGAGTTTACAACAATTTTCTCCCCCATTAATGGTAACCCAACCACAAAATCCATGGCAGGATTCGGGTCCCATTTCCACCCGATTCTAAGAAATGCATTAATCCGAAGGAACTTGATGCTCGCTTTACTTTCATACACCAAACACTCGTTGGCATGACCGACACATCTCTTTTCATCCCGACCACCAGAATGATGATTTAAATTCATACATCTGTATACCTGGATGGATAGCAAAAAGATCCAATTATGCCTCTCTTTCTAGTATGGATTTCCTCAAATCATCATTTACAATCGGTACACAAACCCGATCTTTATAATACAAAACTCCATCTTCGCTTCACCGTGGAACCCAGTTTCTTTACCATTTCCAACTGATTTATTATGGCAACAATTTTCTCATCTTTCTTGTGCCTCGAGCACTGTGATTCAACAAACCCGGTCTCGCTATTAACTCGCAGACTATTGTAGCATTCATCGCCATGTAATGACAATGGGCATTCAACGCCAAGCTGCCTGACGAATCTCTTCTACCAAAGCGTCACTAATTACATCGCCTTTCCCGGTGATAATCAATCACGCAGCCATAATCTTTTATCGGGTCCATCCATTCCGCTATCTCAACACTTCTCACGAGGTAACAACAGACTCCATGATCATGTGATGAATATTTCACAAATAATGTTCAATTTTCAAGAAATTAATTGTTATCTTTCAATCATAAGAATTTTTCACGCGGTTTAATCCTAGTTAGATATCACTATCTCTTTGTATTGAGATATCTAGTTCATTTAAGATGATCGCCACTAAAATCATGATATTCTTATCGCTTATTTCATTGAAAGAACTGGGATTCTTTGCCAGAATGGTCAACCATCAAAACTTCTTTTTATTATTTTCACCATTCCATATTCTATGATTTTTTCGTGAGTAATCGCCATCGTGGTCGCAACATGAGAACCTTATCAATTCCTCGAGTAATCCCCGCTGAACCAGAAAAACAATGCCCACTTCTCATAACATCTATACTTCCAACAACAACCACGCTGGATCTGCCAGATCTTCCTTTGCTACTTCTCTGAGAGCCCAGAAAAGCACATCATCAAAATCGCACACTTGCTCGCTTTTGCATACATATGCTCTTTTCTCAAAGTCTCTAACACTACTCTAAGGCGCGTAGGCCATGACTTTCGGGTGGATTCAATACACAAGAATGTCGCTATGAACACTACGACAAATCGATCCACATAATGGCCTGAAAACACGATTCATTAGGTCCATGAAAGTCGTACTGGAGCATTTGTCAATCCAAACGGTGATTATTAAGGAACTCATAATGTCCATATCAGCCCAACGCCACACCACAAAAATATCACATCTTAATTTCTAACGATGAAACGCACTCAAGTCAATCTTGAAGACATCACATCTCTCTATCTGGTCTTCCAACAACTGATCTGATTCAGTAACACACTTATTCTTTAATTGCTATCTATCTAATATCCAGAACTAATACATAATGGCAAACACTTTCTTTTAACAAAGCAACGTATTCCTCACGTGATAATGACTGGGTTTTCAAGAAACCGTTTGAAAATTTTGCATCTGAGCTTTCAATTTTAACTCACTATTTATCTGCATTTACGGTATTTGATGTCTGTATATCTCCACACTGATATAAATCTCGACTTCCCTCTCAGATAATCCGTGTCCTTCAGAAAGACGTCCAAAGTCATTAAGAGATGATCGATATGTTGGGCCTGTGTTCTTTATCATCAATCACATAAGAAGCCAAAGAGTCCCACATCCTTTCAGACTGATTTCAAAGGTCGCGATATCGTTATTAGAGATGTGTTTGATCTTCCTCACTATTATAAATATCGATCTCATCCGGTACTCAGCAACACTTTTTCATCAAGAACCACTGATCACTTCGGTATCGATAACCAATCCATCCCAGCGTTCACGATCAACCTCAAAGATAATTCGATCAACCTATAAACCACACTTATTCGACGCAAATCTCGGTAACACCTGATTCCATTGTCAACATCGGCGTCGGTCGTTATCACCACGATAAACATCGCCCACCTTGTGTATTTTTCAGCATGTCAAGATGCCGCAGATGATGGTTTGATCCGGTATCGAACCACCGGCATTAGCATCAAAGATCGGAAAACACTTAACCATCGCGATCCGATTCGAGATCTCCACCACGTCATCAGAGACGCACTGACACGCTGATTCATCACCATGAATCATGGTCCTTTAACTTAATACCGCGATAAACGAATTTTGCCTCTTTCTCAGAACACGAAAAACATTCACCAGGAAGCTGTCAACGAACGAACAGAACAATCTTTATTTATACGTTTAACCGCAACAATAATTCAATTTCAAATATTCTTCCTTATGATTTTCCACAGTTATAACGGAGCGTCAGTTCTTCATACCCCAAACAATCAATGTCAGAGAGAGCATCTACGTATCTAGTTTATAATGATTGGAACCTCGTATCTTAATTTCTTCCTTTGAATGTTGTTAACTAACTCAACTGATTTTTCTTCTGCTTTATCCTTCTCCCTTCCTCTCTTCTATCTCTTTCCATTCACATGATGTCTGTTAATTTGATAACCCATGAAAAACGCCGTGATGGTTTCTAATATATATTCATTAAAGTCGCCTTCAAAACCCTACTATATTATTTTCCTTCACTATGGCACTTTGATATACTGTTTCAACTATACAAAGAATTTTCTTTGATTATCTATCATGACTCATCTGTTTTATTTATTATGAAACTGTCTTGTTAAACAAACAGATAATGCACTGAGATAAAAGTTTTTAACCATCCATGAAGAACTCCCATATCTCCTCTCATGAGTGTCCTGGTCACGCAAACCTAATCAACTGATAAGCTCCTTATCCTTAGTAATGAAATGGATCTCAAATCTTCTTCCAATGCAATGTATTTATACGTTATCGCTTTCTTCGCTTGAGCTATCTTTCTCATAGAAGTCATCCTCTTCCACAAACTTTTACTAAAAGACTTAACATTCTTCAATGTAAATGATCGCAGAGTTACTCCATAATTGGCTTCCGCCCACTTCTTTCTAAAGTCTGCCCTAACTAGTTGCTGAGATATCCAATAGAATTCCCACACTTGTTCCTAAACATTCATTATGTAATGGATTGCCTTCCTTCCACATCGAAGACCATCGGTTATCCTCCAACATCCTCATCTATAAAGTTTAACCGTCTGATTCTTTTGTCCTTATTTAAGACCAGCAAGATCTCATGTCTGAGTCATGTCACCTTATATAAAAATAAATGATAGTTAAACATACTTAAAATCGCTTGATAAACAATTTAAATTATTAGAACCGCTTAAACCTGTAGTTTCGAAGATTGAGTTTATATAGATCCTTGGTCTACCCTAATCGCCATGATCCTGAACTGGTATCCAGATGTTAATAAATCACTGAATCACTGAAAATCTATGATTTTTATGAAGAAGCAAAAATAAGTGTCATAAATATTAATAAATATATTAACTTTAACAAAATATATTTATACGAAGTTATCCGTCTTTCAAAACGATTATTTAAAATGATGTTCAAAGATTCAACGAGTTAGACGAAATATCCATCAAAAAGAACACATGAGTTTCGAAAAATACCGTCTTGAGTACACCGGTGATTTTCTTAGCGATCTACGCCTGAATCGGTCCACATCATCAACGGTAGAAGATTCATCATCGCATCGCGACGGTAAATACGCCGTTATTTTCTACGCTGAAGGGTTCTACGCAAACTAATTCCGCTCAGCGAACCCATTCGCACCGAACACCAGAACCTTCACCATCAGATGATCATAAATACACATGATATTTGGTTATGAAAGATGTTAATAAATATAATGACTCATCCCATAATGGCATTTCGCGATCTGAAGATTTATATCTCAAACTAATCAATATGTCACAATTCATTTTAGCAATAATATTCAATCGAATTTAAAATTAATCATGAGTGTTAATCAATCGTTGATGTTAACTAATCAGCGAAGTTTAATTTATCAAGAGGTTAACACGAAAGTTCTTAACTAATTCTTAACCCATGTCTCTGATATACATGAGAGGTTCAACAACTACATTGTCCACTCATCTGTTCAGATCAGTCCATAACATTAATACGCCCATCATCGCTAATCAATAGAAATTAATCAAAATAGAAGAATTAATGATATAGATTTTATCCCGTTAGGTTGCAGATCTGATGATACTATTTAATAGTTCTAAGAAGACATTTGAACCCATTATATAATCAATCATCCTCTGATTAAAGCAAACTATTAATGATTCTTGGTCATGTATGTTCAAACCTTGAGAGCAAAACATGAAAATAATATGTAATGGCTGTACAATAGTTTATTTCAATAATCATAATTTTATTATAAACATTTCAATCTCTTTCTCAAATAATTAACTACTCTGAAGATGTTTTTAAACAACACAAAATCGAAACAGATTTAGAGTTGAGAGAATAAACATTTAAACTTAAATTATAATAAGAGATTTAGAATACCAAACCCAGCAATCTTTGTACTTTGATTCCTAATCCCAATCTCAACACAGCTTTGATTTCTCCTGTCACCTCTATTCAAACCACAAAGTTGAACAATATATCACGCATTTAGTAGTTTTAATGAGACTTGATTTTCTGAGTTAAATATTCCAAGACTCAATGGGTTATATATAGATGTGATCTTTGACTCAATGGCTTCATATAAACAAAGATCAACTTAACTGTTCTTGATCACATAAGATCCTCTTCCCAAGTTATGAGTACCACACAACAACCCTAATCTACTGATTAATCTCAATCTGACTTAGTTCATCTATCACCCCAAGAAAGTCTCATCTCCTCACAGTATTATCAGTTTTTGATCTCAATGGTTTTCCAATAGTGGAGGAATCTTCACCCTTCGCATCAATCATTAAAATTCTTCACGTTTCTCATCACAGAGACCTCATTCCTAATTGTTCCTTCTGCCCCAGATTCTCCAACTCGTTATACTCAGTGGTTCATCATCAAAAGATCTTCGGATGCGAAGACTCATTGGTCGGAGATTCATGATGGAGTTTGATCAGTAAATGATAGGTATTATTATATGTGGCCCGCCAATAAAAGGTTTTTATCAGGCCACTCTGTCTTTCTTGTGATTCACCTCATGGTGTCTCTGTGTGAAGCTCACTCACAAAGATAGATCTTTCTATCTCAATGGCTCTTCTGCCCCAGTGAGATTCAACCCAGAATCCAGAGGTCTTAACCAGTCAAATATCTGGCACTGAACCTAGTTAATGTTGTTTTAGTTATCCAAATCTTGACAACCATGAATCCTGATAAACTCCCACACTTCAACTGAGATATAAACCTTTCTCCTTAAAGGGTCATAGTCAAAACTGAGTTGATCCCCTTACACCTTCATTACACTTTTAAAAGAATGCAAATACAGAAAAAGCCAAAAAATTTTTCTTTCTTCCAATTACTTTAGATTTTTTCAGAAAATCATTGTGGAAGCTCTCCGCTTTTCTGTCCTCTTCCAACTGATAAACTCATGAAAATGAGTTTAAAAGTCACTTCAAAATCTCCAATTCACTCAATTTCATATTAGAATATTCCTCGCCCATAACTCCAATTCCAGTAAACATAACATATGATATGTATGATTATTTTTCTCAAATTTATCAAATGATTTAAACTTCTTCAATTTAAGTATTAATTTATTTCCAAAATATATGATAAAATATTCAAGGCAATATAAACAAACATTTCAGAATGTCACATGCGCTGCTCTGATAGTGCTTGATCCACCCATAAGAGGTACTTCCACTCATGCAACTGTCTCTCATTCCAAACATCATTAAAACATATAAAAGAGTGGAGCAACTGAACTCAAGAGTATTTTTCTGATTAAAGATAACATTTTCAAGATATATCAAAATAATACATACTATATATCAACTATCTATAATGAAAGATTATGCCCAAATCTTTTCCATAAATATTTATACATTAAATCAATGATGCTTTAACATTTATACTTAACTTTCTTCTAATAAATACTATGTGAGTTTAAGGTCCATTTTGTTTAAGAATTTATAAACAATTTTCTCTATAATATTTTATACTTAAACGACAAAAACTAAGAATACAATGAATTTTCTTCCATAAATATCTTACGTAATGAAAACTATTGTGTTTTATGATTGCTCAACTTTCTTTCATTTTCGTTCTTTCGATTTAATCCTAACAAACAGACATCAACAGTCGTAACATAGGATACATGACTAACGATAACCACCATTTACCGCAGAACTCACGCTATATAGGGTTCCGCCACTTATCAATGTATGATTATTACCTAAAGATAACCCCACTTCCCAAAGTTAAGTAACTTATAAATCTCACCCTTATCCCATATTAGTGTTACTTCTACTGATGATCACTGACAATAAATTATTAGGGTTGAGTAACCATCAAGAAATGATTATCTGTAAAATACATTATAAGACATTTAAATCCTTACTTAATATTAAACACATATACATTTTAAAAACATTTTTAAACTTTCTGATAGAATAAATTTAATGATATATATATATTGATAATATATAATATATATACTGATAAGATAAACAATATAAAACACTGATATAAATTACATTTGTTATTATAATTATATTTAACTTTCGAGTTTAACATTAACTATTCATTTTTAAAACCAAATTTAAAATGATTATTTTACCTTTACAAGTTTAACATTGATCCCGCCGTCTACACTCCTGCTTTCTGTCTGATAATCCTTTTTGTTTTTTCGGTGAAAAACACAATTGGTATGATTAATTTATAATTTCATTAATCCGCCTGTAATCATCCATTTTCTTTTAACCAAATTGTCTAAAAACACCCTTACTACTTAAAAACTATTCATTTGTCAACCTTTTCCAATGTAATACTCTATAGACTTTATGACTAAAAAATTATTCAAATGTCTTCAAAATTTATGAAACCTCCAGATCAGTTCTTGATATATCAAATGACACTTTTTAAATCTTTCAATTTAAAATTCCGGTCTCTAAAAGTTTCTCAACCACATAACACAATCTGCACAACATATGACCTTAGCTTGGCGTAACATAATCTGCACATAGTCTACTCCTTTGAACCATTTTCTGGCACTTTACGATTAAATTGCTTAAACTTCCTTCAGATAAATTCCTCTAGAAGTTCATTGTAACCAGAAACTGAATCATCAAATCGGATCAATATTACTAGTTGCGCACAATATCAAAACTGTCAAAACAGAAACAGGACATTTCCTGTACCGAGACTGCTGCCCAAAATTGAATTCAAAATGTGTTTCTCTTCCATTTTTTCTTTCACTCTAAACACTTAAATCTGATGCATTATACCCATTTCAACATATCACACACACCACTATCAAACCCTAACCCTTACTCACTTGATTTTCAAAACCCTAATCTAATCCATGGCTTTCAATTTATCTCAAAATCAGTCATCATTCAACCCTAAATGCCACTAATTTAACATCCATACAAGAAATCAAATCATTAGGCATGAAAAACATAAAATCCAACTTTCCCACCATGAAAACTTACTTGTTTCTTGGGTTTCCTTGTCTTCTTCCTTGATTCACTGGAGTCAGATTGGAAGCTTGAAAGAGAATAAAAATTCACCTCTACTAATTTCAATTCCTACCCTTTCTCCTCCTTCTCCTTTCTTCCCTTTCATTCATATCCTTCCTTCCATGAATGATTCCTTGGCACTCAACCCTGCAATTTTATCTAAAATTATCCAAAGCACTAAATTTAACATCCATTATTAGTTGAAAAGACTTACACTTTTCATCCAAGTTTCCATTAATCCATTCTCATGAGACCAAGTCATTTACCCATTATTTACATCATGGCTTAGCTAATACAAGAAAGGTTTTAATCGTTCTCATAATAAAATATCTCCCTATGCTAGCTTATCTCGCCACCTTATACGCTTTTTTTTTTTAGTGCTCGATTAAATAAAATATTCATGGTCGCCTAAACTTCAAATTAACCATGAATTATCCAAATTAAATCCTTCACAAGGGATTCTGTGCCTCAAATCACCTAAATCGTGATTTAAAAATCATTGTAACCCAGAATCCTGACAATAGCGTATTATTACCCGACCACGCTCGGATCACCTGGAAACTATCTAAACGGATCCGCTTCACTTTATTTCAGTTTCGTTAATTCCTATGATTTATTCCAATCTTTTCAGATTTTCGGCCAATTTCCGAAAAATTTCACAAGAAGCTCCAAATTTCGTCCTAAATCACTATTCACTTAAATCTCCCATTATCTTTAAATATCGGGCCAAAGTCATAGGAACTGAAATTTTCTTAAAATCCCTTTGCAACCCCTCTCCATCCTGATAAAATAAGAAAAAATCACTATTCATTAGGCACCCTGCCACTGTCTAAAATTCTTCACTTCATGCCCAAATGATGTCCGTGAGTTCTAAATTCTAATCCACCCTCGCTTCTATCATTGTAATCTAAACTCACTACAATAACTATTATAACATTCAACAAGGCTGGGGTTTTCATAATCACTCCCTCCTTATAAAAATTTCGTCCGAAATTTAAATTCTCATGTTGCTCTCCCACCGTGATTCATCCACACAACACCTTTTACTAAAGGAATTCACTGAGTTTCAAAGAACCTAATCATTTCGATCAACAATTTGAACCGGCCTTTCTTCACGTCAAATTCTTTCAATTCAACCGCTTGATCTCTTAACACATGTGAAGAATCTGTCATATACTTCTCGCTTATTGTGAAATGTAAAATATGTCATGTATTCTCAAGCACCCGTGGCAACCTCAACCAAGACGCTACCTCTCCAATTATTTTCATAATTTCATAAAGTCCCATATAGAGAGGACTTAACTTCCCTTTCTTTCCAAATATCAACACTTTCCAGGTGATATCCTCATAAATACCCTTAATCCCCACCTAAAATTCCAAATCTCTCCTCAAGTTATCAAATACAATTCTTTTCTCACAATCTGAGCTATCTTTTAATCTATATCACCGATAACTTTAACATTATCCGTTGTAGCCTCTAACAATTTATGAACCTAAAAATTTTCTCCCTTTCCTCATCCCAACATAATGGAGTCCTACACTTCCTTCCATATAAGGCCTCATAAGGCTATTTCACGTTTCAGATAATCATTATCAGAGGGAAACCCATTAATGGTAAATGTCTTTCCTAACTTCCTTTAAACTCTAACACACAAGCCTTGGAGCATAACTTCCAATAAAATCAGATGGCTCTTCAGATTGGTCATCCGTGAAGTCGTACAATCTCTTTTATATACAATCCTACCAACTTCTCAACTAAGTCACTATTTTTCCATAGAAATGACTATTTCTGCCACCCATCCACAATCACCTATATCACGCCATAACCACTCCGCAAGTGAACAAAAAATCATCATGATCTTCCCATTTCCACCGAGGGATCTAAGAGACTATAAGAACCCTCGTAAATCTTTGATGCTCAACCTTAACTCTTTGATAATACATTTTAGGTCAAATTTCGCAACATCTTTCTTTATACCCCTCCACCTTAGTATTCCTCAGGTATGATACATTTTAGTGTTTCCCGATGCACGCTCTATGCAAGTAAGAGCCAGCCTCCCATAATTTATTTCTTTAATCTTCCCACATCTAAAGCATACACATAACTGTGACCTATCATCACTATACCATACGCCCGTACTAAAAATCCTTTAACTCCGCCCTGCACTCGCCTTCCCTTTCAATTTAATCATGATCGTATCTTGAGCTCATAGCCTTTACCTTGTCTATTAGCATGTGACTAATATCTCTGTCAATTCTAGTCTCGCACCTAAAGACCTCAATTCCATAAATCTAGGAGGTACACAACCTTTGGTGAGATATGGAACCCGTAGGTGTTTCCTACTAAGAGTACCGCTACTACATTAACATTTCCCCGATGGTACTCAATAGTGCACTCATAATCCTAATGAGTTCAACCCATCTCCTCTGCCTCATATTTAACTTTTCTATGTGAATAAATATTACATGTTCTGTGATCTCGTAAAATTTTACGCAACCCAGTGTCGGCGCAATGCCTCCAGCACATAACAAAGACTGCAACAACCAACTCTAGGTTATGTCTCGCATACTCCCGTCATGCTTTTTCACCGCTCTTAAATCATATGCTATCACATTTTCATGTTGCATTAACACACCCCTAAGCTCCGTCTAGAAGCATCACAATATAAACAGATACGCTTCGCTCGACGGAATCAGAAGAATCAGTATATGGTCACCCCTTTTAGTTCATCGAATCTTTTCTCGACATGTCTCTTACCATACAAACTTTATCTTTCCTGTCAATTTAGTCAAAGGATCCGCTAACTTTGAAAAACTCCTTTAACAACCTTCCGATAATACCCGCTTAACCTAGAAAACTTTGTATCTCTGTCACATTCGTAGGTGGTTTTCAGTTCACAATTTTCAATCTTTCAGGATCACCGTAAAACCCCCTTCATCAAATCAGCATGCCTTAAAGGCAACACTCGTCTAACCAGAACTAGAATTTACATTGTTAGGCATACTAAGTAAAATAGAATTTGACTTCTAGATGCTCCTCATGATCTTCATATCAAGTAAATAGGATTAAAATGTCATCAATGAATACTATAACAACCTGGCTCCAATAACAAAGATCCTATTCATAAGATCCATAAAGCTATCAATATAAGTTACCCAACTAGCATGATCAAAACTCATAATGCTCTTATACCGTGTTTTCAAAGTTGTCATAGGAACATCCTCTCGACCTAATCTTTAATTTGATGGTAACCTGAAAGCTAGGATCCATTTCAAAATACCCTCGTTGCTCTCGTAATTGATCAAAAAGATCATCAACTGTAAATGGGTGTTGATTGCAGATTTTCACTTTGTTATTCAACTCTATGTAATCAATATACAATCTTAAACTTCATCATCATTTTTTTTATAAACAGAATCCCAAGACTCTAAGGCGTAAGTACTCCTACTTAACAAAACCCTACTCACAAGCTCTCATCCATTTATACTTTCTAAATTCTTTCAATTCTTCAACTTTTAAGGAGCCATCATATAAGGTGCCTTAGCAATCGGGTTCTGGCTCCCAGGGTCATTTCAATCTAAAATTAATATATATATATATATATATATATATATATATATATATATATATATATATATATATATATATATATATATATATATATATATATATATTTTTTTTTTTTTTTTTTTTTTTATATATACCTGAAGATCCTCTGGAAATACATCCGAAATTATTTGACTATCGAATATCTTCCATTCGACTACCATTATCCTCACCTCAATAGCATAAGCTAGGTACCTTGATATAACTTTCGGGCATTTTACTAGCCCACATAATCATCATATTATCGTAGGCATATTTCGTAACCTACAAAACAACCTCTCGTCTTCCTCGGCTTTATAGAACCTAACCTCTTCCTATAACAACTTTGTAGCATGATGTCTAGATAGTAAATCCATGCCTAATATAACATCAAAGTCATGGATATCTAATACATCAAGTCTACCAAAACTCCTAGCCTAACAATAATCAATTACAGTAACAATCAACTTTTCCATACTTTCCTGGGGTAAAATCCTACCTGCTACACATTCATCATCATGTCTTCACTTCTTCCATTTTCTTTTCAACAATTACAATTAATAAATTACTTAATGTCATTGATTCAATTTAAGCTAAATTAAACCCATACATTTTCAATTAACCATCTCATTACCCTCTCTAGCCACACCATGCCTTCCAGATCTCCTATATCATTATAATTTCTTGCTCTAATTTCCTTACCCTCTCAATGGACACCGTCTACCACTGTGGCCAATTAAACACAGCAGGCTAACATCCGAGCCATCTCGCTCTAAAATAAGATCCGTCCTCCTACGATCTTGGGAGGCTGTGGCTCTAGCCGATACGCGGTGGAGAAACATACGTTGCACTCATCAACATGTTCCCGTGTGGTGGTACTACCGCCTCAGAGCTCTCCCGTGGGTGGCCTACGACGACGCATTTTCCGTGAATTCAAAAATTTTAATATGTCATGTACGCATATATGATTTAAATCACATAATTTTTTTTTTTGTTTTTTGAAATCTTAAAAGAAAACATTAAAACAATCATATAAAATAAAATTTTCAAATCTTTATATCATTTTCAAAACTCGCCATACCATGTTGAAGGATCCCGAATCTTGATTAACCTCTACGAACCCGAGGACCCACTCTAAATCCGATATAGAAACTCTTCCCAAACCATAAATTAAAATCTGTGGAGCGATCCCTTACAATTCTTCACATATCTTTTAAAATAATGCGGAAATGTAAGTGCTAAAAAAAAATTTCTCTTTTTCTTTCTTTCCAAATCTAGATTTTTCAAAAATCTACTGCAGTTTCCTCTCGTTTTTTCTGACTTTCCTAAATTTACAAAACCTGATGAAACATTTAAAACACTTTTAAACTTCAATTCATCAACTTCCATATTAGGACTCTCGTCCACAACCCAATCAAATACAATATACAGTATATACATTTATTTTTTTCAAATCATCAAAACATTTAAACCTTCTTCAATTCCATGCATAATTTATCAAACATGACAAAATATTCACATATACAATATGCAAATTATTTTCAATGCGCCACATGCGCCGCCTCCTCGATAGTCGACCATCGCACAGAGGGTACTCTACCGATGCACCTCGCCTCGTGTCTGAAAATATTTGTTGAAACATATGGAAAAAGAAGTGGCTAACGGGCTCGATGAGTGTACATTTTCATTTATATAACATTTTGTTACATATCAAAATAATACATGTATAATTAAAATCCATTTATACATTAAACATTTATGCCTTAAACTTTCTTTCCATAAATACTTATACCATTAAAATCGGTTTATGCTTTAAACATTTATACCTTAAACTTTCTTTCAATAAATACTTATGCATTTAAAATCCATTTTATGCTCACAAATTTATGCCTTAAACTTTCTTTCATAAATAACATAGACTTTAAGAATCGTTTATGCTTTAAGAATTTATGCCTTAAACTTTCTTTCCATAAATACTTATGCATTTAAAATCCACATGCTTTAAGCATTTATGCCAGCTTTCTTTCTTTATTTCTTTCTTTCATTCTTTTTTGATGGAACCCGGGAATAAACACACAGGCAGTTTCCGGGTGCGGCGGTGAGGGACGATCCACATTCGATCCTGCCACTACGACTGCGGAGAAACTCACGCTTTGCATAGGGTTCAGTCATATTTATCACGTGTAAGGATATTACTCTAGACACCTATTTCCCTCCCTCAGTTAGTAACCTGTAACTACCCTCTTAGTAATCCTTTGGCAAAGTACTTCGGCCGATATCAGTCATAACAGTCATAGGGGTTTAGGGTAACCATCAGTAAAACATTTATTCAAATATTTATAAATACATTTTAAATCCGCTGCTATCATTAAAACACGTATCGTACTTTACTTGTTTTTAAAGCTTTTCATAATACCTTAACATGGCATACATATTTAATACACATATAAATATATGCATTGATGCAAGATAAAACAATACAATATAAAACATTTCCATATGCCTTAACATTTAAAAATTTTATTAAACTTTCAGTTTAACATTAAAATATTCCACTTTTAAAAACTAAATTCTCAAATATCATTTTCCTCCGCAGTTCACACGCTCAATCCCGCTTGCTTCGAAATTAAATTCAGTTTCCGTCCGATAGTCCTTTTCACCTTTTTACCGAAAACCACAACGCTACGCCATTAATCATAACTTCCATTTCAATCCACCATACCACATTCATTTTAAGCCAAATGAACAAATTACCTTAAGCACTAAAACTCATTCATTTGGCCAACCTTTTTTCCAACAATACTCCTATAGACTTTATGACTAAAAAATTATTCCAGCAGGTCTTCAAAATTTATGAACTCTCAGATCAGTTCTTGATATATCCAAATGACACATCTCTTTAAATTTTCAATTTAAAATTCCGTCTCTAAAACCCTCAACACACCCAACACAATCTGCTCAACATACTGACTCAGTTTGGCAGAACATAATCTGCACATAGCTCCACTTTGAACCATTTTCTGAGCACTTTACGATTAAAAATTTGTACTTTCCTTCAGATAAATTTTTCCTCTAGAAGTATATTGTAACCAGAAACTTGAATCACTCAAATCGGATCAATATTGAGCAAGTTATGGCCAAAATACCAAAACTGGTCAAAACAGAAAACAGGACATTTCCTGTACCATTTACTACTTAAAAATTGACCAAATGTGTTTCTCTTCCATTTTTTCTTTCACTCTAAACACTTAAATCTGATGCAGTATACCCATTTCAACATATCACACACAATTCACTATCAAACCCTAACCCTTACTCATGATTTTTCGAAACCTAATCAATCCATGGCTTTTTCTCAGACATCTCAAAATCATCATCACATTCAACCCTAAATGCGCACTAATTTAACATCCATACAAGAAATCAAATCATTAGGCATGAAAAACATAAAATCCAACTTTCCCACCATGAAAAACTTACTTGTTTCTTGGGTTTCCCTTGTCTTCTCTTCCTTAGATTCACTTGGGGCTCACTTGGAAAGCTTGAAGAGAATAAAAATTCACCTCTACCACTTTGCCCTACCCTTTCTCCTCCTCTTTCTCCTTTCTTCCTTTCTTTTCTATCTTTCTCCTTTCTCTCCTTCTCCTTGGACGTGATCTCTCTCTTTGGAGCACTTAAATCCCTAATTTTAGACTTTAAGTATTCTTCCAAGTACCCTTAAATTAAATAGCTACATTAGTTAGTTTAAAGTGATTTTTTATCAGCTTCTCATTGGTCCATTCTCATGAACCAAGTCATTTACCATTATTTACATCATGGCTTAGCCATTAGAAAGGTTTTTAATTGGCTCATAATAAAATATCTCCCTTATATGGAGTTTTTATCTCGGGTTCACCTTGCTCTTTGCACCTTACCGATTAAATGTCAAAAATATTCTGTAGTCGTCCTAAGCTTTCAAATTAACCATGAATTATTCAAATTAAATCCTTCCACGATGGATTCAGGGCTAAAATCACCGACCAGTTAAAATCATTAAAATGTTAATCAGGACAATAGCGTGTGCAGAGATGCGTTCGGGATGACCAGAAAGCTTACTCCAACTTGAGATGATGATGAGATTGAGAGAGAGAGAGATAGAGACACCTCTAAGTTTCACTTTATTTCGATTTCGTTAATCTTTATGATTTATTCGAGACCTTTTCCGTATTTTCGGCTCAATTTCGAAAAATTTATTGTGAGCTCAATTTCGATCAGAATCACTATTCATAAATCTCCCATTTATCTTCTAAATATCGGTTCAGAAGTCATAGGAACTGAAATTTTTTTTAAAATCCCTTTGCAACCCCTCCATGGGATAAAATAAGAAAAAATCACTATTCATTGAACTGCCGATTCTGATTGTCGAAAATTTTCACTTCAGCTGCCCAAATGATGTCAGGCAATTCTAAATTCTAATCCACCTAAGCTTCTATCATTAGACCTCAAATCGATTCATTAACTATTATTATAACATTCAATAAGGTTGGGGTTTTACACATAGAATTCAGAACTTCAAATCGGAGTTCAACGAGGAGATATGACGCTTAAGTTGGAAGTCGTGCGTAGTCAACTTTGGCGAGCGAGCGGACCTGACGGTACTTAGCGAAGTGGCGGCTCATTCAAACACCTGGTCTGACATCTACAACATCCTCCTCGGGCATATCAATGTATTCTTAACTCCATGGGCTTTCCACTTAGAGTCGAGAACACGCCGTCGGGTTTCAAGCAGAGGAGATATGACCTTCCGAAGTTGGAGGTCATCGTAGTCAGCCACGGCGAGCTGGGCTCTTCAGGACCTAACGACCTCCTACGGATCGGCGGCCCCTACGGGACTGACGGCCCTCACGAGGACTGGCTTGACCTCGGTTTGACGACCCTTGTTTTGGCCTGACCACTCCATCCATTTGGTGTTCTGAGTAAAAGACCATGCTTGGTCTACAAGGAGTCGAATTGAAATTCAAAGCCTAACATCAAGGTTCATTGATGTGGCTACAATCCTGAAGGACTTACTACTAAATTCTCTTTATTTTCGACCCAAAGCCCGTTACAAGGTCAGTGAAAGTTGACCGGGTGGCGGGCGACGGACCAGATTAGATGGGGTGACCTCACGATAAAAGGACTATAACTTAGTCTCACAGAGGTCAAATCGAGAATTTCAAAGCTAACATCAAGTGAGTGAGTGTGGCTACAATTTCCTAGGAGCACTACCAGGTACCCTTCACTTCGTACCCAAAAATCAGCTCTAGGTTCGGCTAGTTGCCTTCACTACCTGGTAACTGGCAGCTTCCCATGGATTTAAAATGCAACGAAACAATTCCCACCAAGGCGGATGACCACCCAGCAATCCTTAAGGGTAGAAGAGCGACCAAGTAGGAGAAGACCCTGCCTCATGGGTTTGTCAAGTCCACAGGTTCAGGTCTCTACTTGTAGCTCTTTGTCACTAGGAAGGACTTCCTTCATTAGCCAGCTAGGAGACCTATAGTCGATTGTCGGAGAAATCACAGAGAGAAGATGGAGCCTCTCTCTCTAACTCTCCTTTTCTCTGTTTTCTTTTCTTATGGATCCTCTTAATCGTACTTTAAAGGAGGAAACTTCCTCTCACTTTCCTACATGCCACATGCCCTTTCCTTGATTTTTTTTTATATTTAGGTCCCTCCATTTCTCTATTATTCCTCATTTAAGTCTCTTATTTTCACTTAGACATATAAACTTATTTACAATTGACCCTTAGGTCCCCATTTTACAATTTCCATATTTTCTCTTTTTTTTCACTTGAGTTTATTTTTGGATTCAATAATCATTGAATCAATATTCATCTAACAATTCCCAAAAATTACCCAAGTTGGCCCAAATTATACAGAATATATAATAAATTTTTATTATAAAAATTCGAGGGGATTTTGGAGCGTTATCACCAAACTCCTATCGCACTCAACTCTAAGTGCAGCATTATTAACCTTGCTTATCTGTGTTTCATCTCAAAACACAACTCTTCGGCTTACACTTGAGCCTCTTACATTTCTGATTCAACCATGAGTCTTCATGAGGCGTAGTCTAAAGCAAACTGACCCACGCTCGCCCGAGTGGTGAATGACCATACGTGCACCCCGCACTTCGCATACTCGGCGCGATGTTACATTGCACATAATGTAATAATGTCATCTTTGTAATGACCAATCCGGTTCCACCATGGCGAGAATCTTGAGATCTCTTACTCATAATCCCGACCTATCGGGTCGACTCGCCTACATACAGGAGAACATCTATACTTGGCTTCTCTAAGGCGCTAACCTATAAGCCCAAATCTAATGCCGTGTGAGTATGACAACTCGGCCTAGGTTTCTGGTGCCCGACAACCCGATGGTTGTCAAGCTTATCCATGTCAAGCGACAATCGGTAACCAACGGGTCTACCTAAGGTCCACCACGCTAGATGCCTGACTACGATCTGTCACGACTTCGATCCAGCTCTGCCCATACTAGGGTATGGAGGAAACAAGCATGGTTGCTCATCCCATATTGGCCCGGGATTGCAATCCCAAACATACGGGATCCCTGTCTCACGAGGGCAATCCCTCCTGTATGTATATGCGAGATCTTTGGCAATGGTAGCATACAAATACGCCCGTCATTTGTGACCCTCACTCGTCTCTTGATGATTGGGGCGGAAGTGTCCCATAGTCTTGGGATTCACCGCCGTGGACAATCCATCCGAAGTGTCAGCTGCGTTGAAATAACATCATATCGCCTTGCACATTCGCTTGTCCCATAATCTTGGCCTTGGTCACGATGACCTGGCCTGCATCGCAGTCTTCTTGTGAAACGAAGTCTTCTTCTTTCTCGAGATTGGAAGAGCTGATCCTCCCTGCTGCTACCAACACCGTATCTCGAGTGTTCGAAATATCTCGTTTCTCTCTCTATGGTCGGGGCCGTCCCAACCATATGAGTCCATGTCCGTAGGTGAAATCCTATGATCCTGTCTCGAATGGACAACTTACGCGTTCTAGGTAATACCATGTCACGTACGTCCAAGAAAACTACATTATCTCGAAGATTGACATTCGGTCTCTTCCAACGCATCACTGCCTCAACCTTTTCTAGGTCGTGACCTCCCGATCTTGACACCACATGTCTCGAGCTCTCACCTCGATGTTAAGCGGCTTCCTTCTTGAACTTAGCGTACAAGCGATGGTCTCTTAATTTGTAAACAATCCTCAGTGATACTCATGCTCCCGCTCGGCGGAGTAGATCAAAATGTCATCCACTAAGACTCGACAAAGCCCAGTCTAAATAGGGTTGGAATATCCTATGCATGAGATCCGCGAATCTTTGCTAAGCGCATTCGTCAATCCGAAGGAGCATTGCAATGCTTCGGAGTGCCATGCGTAGCGTCCTAACTGTTTGTCTTAGGGATATCTGTCTCCCACTAACCCCTCGGTGATGGTAACGGTCGAAGGTCTATCTTAGGTAGACTCGCGTTCCTCTCAACTGATCAGCCAATCATGATCCTCGGTAATGGGTGCCGGTGCTTGATCATAACCTGTTCATTTGCGTGTAGTGATGCACGGTCGAAGGGTCTTGCCATATTCAGCCCATGGCTTCAGGTGAAACGTGAGGTGAAGTGCTGTTCTATCAAACCACCATCCAGCGCTCACGTAGCTGGACTACGAGTTCTGCAACTAATGAGTTGCCATCCTATGCGAGTCATAGAGATGGGTGAAATACAGGGGTGTAAGCTCAATCACGAAAGTCTACATCCCTATGTGGAGTAGATCCGAATTAGCTCATACGGAAAAACATTAAACACTGCCAAACCACTTTCGAGGGTAGATCGTTTAGTCTCTCCTCGTCCTCTAGGGTAAGGCTCGCTAGCCAACTAGCCAAGCATCCACCTGGCCTTTGTGGACTCATATCTTTGTCAGGAAAAAATGTCATGCTTGTCCCCCCCACAGAAATACCATAGGAGTGCAGATCTGCGTGTGCGATAATCCTCCTACGCTCACAATCGATAACGACTACATAAGCTATCGACCAACCATCCTCGAGGATGACCTCGAACTACGACATGTCCATAATCCTCGGGTCCATTGTGAGTAGAGTCCCGAGATCTCGTACTTGGCGCCAGCCCATATAATTTTATTTTGTACAATCCACCCCAAGGAAGAACTCAGCATCCTCAATGGGCTCATCTAAGGTCTCTGAGGTCCTTGCCCATTCATCATATTTGGGCCTCATTCTCTAGCTAGGCATGGCTAGTCTAATCGGGTCGTGTCGGGTAGTCTCCACGTAGCCTCTAACACCTTCGTTGCGTTGAACGATGGTCTGCCATAAGCCGGATCTTTTCCTTTGTGTATGTCGGAGGATGATCGTCACTAAACCTCTGGGGTTACTAGGATCTCCACGACTCTGTATGCTAGCTTGTCTGCGTGCGATCGTTGCAACACCTGCGGCCTCTGAGCCCGATCGAATGCTAGGCCAGGCGGTCGATTGCCGGTGGTTAACCTGACCCGAGTGCCAGTGGGCAGTCTCCCGTCCTCGTCCTCTGCTAGCCATTTACCTGATTAACATATGAGGAGTCATTTAGCTTCCATTTTCAGTCCTAACTAGTAATGCGAGATCGCGATTACTAATAGATTTGACAACCATGAGGCCCGGCAGTTCATTTCCTAAGTGGCGCTAAATTCCAACCACTCAATTCATTTATTCCGATAAAATTCTAAGATTTCTTGTTCATTTCAGTACCCAAATCCCTAAGGTCGTAATCCCTAACCTTAGCATTCACCCTTTTCCTATACGCAATCAATTTCGCGTTTAAAATATTGTTTTCAACAAAATTTTATTTTCAAAATTTTATTTTTGAAAATTTTATTCGAAAATTTTATCAAATTCATTTGATTTTATTTGATTTTATTTGAATTTAATAAATATTATTATTATTATTATTTTCGAAAAATTTTATTTTACGATGAGCGATGTTCATTTCTCGACTTCGGGGAAAATGCGGGTCGAGCGGGTTTGAATCCAGAATTCGAGTGCAGGAGTGCCTGATCAGCCCGGCCGCGCGCCCGGGCGCATGCCCGGCGCCCGGCCACGCCCGGGCAGCGCGCGCTCGCTGTGGCGCCACGCCTTGCACCCGCGGCCCGTGCGCTGCTGCTGCTTTGCCGCGCCCCGCGAGCCTGCGCGCCCGTCCGCGCCAAGCCCGAGCTGGCGCGGCGGCGGGTACCGGCGCTCTGGCTGCGCACCCGCGCAGCGCCAGCGCCGTTCTGCCCGCCCGTGCGGCACAGCGGCGTACACCTGCGCGCCGCGCCCGTCGGCCAGGTTGCCCTAGCCATACGTAGCAATACAATTTTTTTTTTTTTTTGTATTGCGACCACGATTCTCTACTGACCCTCCGGCCACAATACTACAGGCTGTATTGTGATACGGTTCTGTCTCGGCCAACTCCACCCGGCTGCGAAACCTGACATATGTGTTGCAATACACTTTCCCAGCAACCCATTGCCCATGTTGCAATACAATTAAATTCTTGCAATATAATATTTTTTTAACTCTGCTCTCCATGATACAAGGCGGAGCGTAGCCCTTCAAAATTCTGCACCAAAAATTTTTTTCGTTTTTATTATAAATGATTTTTTTCATTTATTTCAGTAAATTGGAAAAATCACTAAAATCCATTTTCCACTCTTTAATACTCAAATAAATTTATATTATTTAACCCTTTAAAAATTTTATACCATATAAAACCTTAGAAAATTATTTTCTCACTTCATAATAAATAAATTTATAAAATTTATTTTTCCTTCGATTTTTCAGCGAAAAATTTTCTCAACTTAAATAAATTTATAAAATTTATTTTCTTCATTACCTCTTCAATTTACCATTGTAAAATCTTAGAAAAATTATTATATATCCATATAACCAAATAAAATTTGAAAAAATTTATTTTCTTTCATACAAATTTCTTCTCATGACATCCCGAATAGAGATTTTGAAAAATTTATTTTATTATTTGTTTCTGCAGTAAAAAACCTTAAAAAGTAAATTTTTCACCTCTAAACAAATAAATTCTTCAATTTACTTTCATTTATTCTCTTTTTATTCTGGTTTTGTACACGATTTACACTCGAATATTTTCTAAGATATTCTTTAACTCATCTATGTGCTAATCATAAGTACACAACCAAACTACATAACATAGGTATACATACCATTCATCAAGAACATTCACTGACAATTCATCAATCACTAAAACACTATATTTGCGTGTAGTGTGTCCCTAGTTTTGTCCGTGATTGCCTGGGTAATCCGTACCTAACTCAACATCAAACCACACCTAGTGGTGATGCTCTTCCTCAGCTCATGGCCTGACCCCAATTTTCTATCCATGAGTTCCCATAAACCTATACTCCACCATACCTTGTGGTGATGGATACCAAACAGAACTCCTAGATGATGCGTATACCTAAGCTCGATCTGTATGGCCTTAGCCGAGGGTCCGTTGACTGCCGTCGGCCATGAGGGCACCTGAAGTGGATGTCAGTTAAACGGCCTCCGCTAGAAAATCGGACGAGTCCTCCTTTGTCTTGGGAGCTCTGCAAATGTCTGATCTATCTCCCTGTCCCCTGACAGTCAATATATACAATATATATCAATCGGCCCATAGGCTACTGTGAAAGCGATACTCCAATGTACATTGGCCCCATGAAACCAACTATATGATAAGATTTACAAAGTTAATATTTTTCTCTTAAACAATACATATAGTAAGCGTAAAAGGGTTCTATTGTGTACAACCACCAAAGCCACATCAGAAACTCTTCACGATAAATCTCTAGGGCCGAGCCGTCCTCTTACCTTTCACGTACGCATCAAAATAAGGGGATCACGGCAGGGTGAGCTAAAGCTAATTGGGATTTGCCCTAAAGTAGGCTACTCACCATCTAGTGCGGTGCAATGTTCCAAATGGCTTACACATTCAAGCAAAAGTAGCGATCACTGCTTGAATGTCATACACTGACAACTGGATCAGAGTCCTCATGAGCTCTCTGCATAGCTATAAGCCTTGTGTGAGATTAATGTTGCAATTGAGTGGACAACCCTCCGTGTATATATCAGTTAGGCGACTCGGGCGGTCGATATGAAATTGTTCAATGGACTACCCTCCGATGAATATCGAGATTGGGCGCTCAGGCGGTTGATATTTTAAAGTTTGTGGTTACCTCCAGATGAATATCGATTGGGCACGCTCAGACGGTGATATTTTAAGTTTTATGGACTACCCTCCCGATAATTTATATTTAGACTACCTCAGGAACCATTTTCCTCTATACTCATCTAAATGCACGCTCAGCTACTCCTATAATCTAGAGTGATCAGTGCATATGGAATACATGTATGGGAATTGAAACTACTGATCCTAATCACATGCAAATATATAACACACAATATATTCACATTAAAATTAAATCACACAAACATGTTATATGATTTATCATTTGGAAACACCAAAATTAGCTAGCCCGGGCTAATGTTTCAAACATAAAGCAATTGATCGGGTGCCAACCAAACAAATTTTCCCAAAAATACATTTTGGATTACTATTCTAGAGCATTAAAACCCTGGGACTGCCTTCGAACACTTCAAATTAATCTAGGTTCATATTTTGAACGCATTTCCGCGACGTCGCCTCGAAACCAACGATATACATGATTCCACACCACGAGCCCCATCTTCCTTGCCCATACAGTAGTGGGCGGCTCTGTTGCTCCATTCTAGTTTAAAATTTGTATTAATTCGGTCAGTGTTTGGGACCGATCCAACAGACCTGTATTGTCATTTCGAACATTGACGACATTAAAAATGGAATAAACCCAAGTAGGAGAAAATCCCACCTCGAGAGTTTGAAGAAACTCACTATCTGAGTCCGCAGCGTAGCTTGTCAGCGTAGAACATTCTCTTCTTGCTAGAAAGGCAGCCGGCGGTCGGATCGCGCGTATTTCTAGAAAGAAGTACTCTCTCTCTCTAAATTTCTCAATGCGCTCCCTCTGCCTTGCGTCTGGCCCACGATGCGCCGTTTTTGCTCACTTTTAATATTGGAGAAGAAGACCACCCAATTCCCCCTTTGCTTTATTATCATTTAATTCCAATTAAAACAATTAATTCCCTTCTTTCTCCGATTTGACATTCGACACTATCTGGTCATCCATTTCATCATTTCCCTACTCATACCACTTGTAATTTTGTAATTACATGCTATTGTGCCTTTAAATCATCGAAAATCGATTCTGACACGGCGATACCTCGAAAAACGTCTGGAAACTCCGTATCTCGACAAATTATGAGAAATTTTACGTGCTAGCTAGATTTGAAGACGATTCAACATGTTTTAATCAGTTTAGCGTCGAGAGATGTAGGGAATTAATTACGGACTTTTAACGTAATTATAATTTTGTAATCAAATTACGATTTTGCCCCTTATTCGAGAATTTGGAATTTCTCGGGTCTTATGCGGTGTTCTTGTAAGGCAGAAGTCGATTTACAGGCAGGGCAAATGTAATTTTGTTCTGGCTGATGCGGTGAAATCATAATTGTGTCTGAATCTCGGATAACAGCAATTTCACCCAGATTGAATAGATGCCGCAAATCTGAATTGCACGTCATTCATCATTCTTGAGCCAGTGGAAATCAGCAGCGTTTCGGCGTGCCGTTCACGATCTTGGTAAATCGATTTACGTGCGACGAAGAAGCACATAACCCTCTTTGCGTGCATGAGTGACTGTGAGCTCAGAAGAAAATGATGAGTGGGCGACGTGCAGGAATATCAAATCCTCTATGACGAAGGAATTAGTGGATGGGGCGAAACTTGTAATTTTGAGAGAAGACATCATCTTCTCCCGCGTGGAAAAAACGTAGGGGTCATTGGGGAGATGCGGTAGGCGATGAAGACCAAAAATGGTGATTCTAGAGAGAAAGTCTCGACTGTCTCTAGAAATACCACGCCGATCGGGCCGGGTTGGATTTTGACGGGCGGGAGAGCGTTCTCTGCGAGCGGTACGCGTGGACCCACGAGGTTTGCGGTTTTTGACAACTCAAGAGTGGATTTTCTCCTATGCGTTTTTATTCCCATTTTAGGGGTTTTGATGTTTCGGTTAGTTTGAGGCCCGGTGAGCCCGTTTGATGATCCGAAAACACATGGTGCAGATGTAATTTTCTTGGGATTTTCTCTTGTGGCCGTGGTGCCGAGAAAAATTAGGGGTTGTTGGGTCTCTTAAGTGCATTTTTACTTTAAATCATGTGTTGCCTTAAATGGCCAAAATAGGCACTTAATCGCTCCCTAAATGTAGCGTTTGGACACCTCCTCCTCCTCCTCCTCCTCACCTCCTCCTCCTCCTCCTCCCCCCCCCCCCCCCCCCCCCCCCCCCCCCCCCCCCCCCCCCCCCCACCCCCCCCTTAATTCGGGGAGAGGGAGGAGGAGAGAGAGAAGCCGTAGAGATTTTGGGCTTTTGGATGTCATTGTTGATCCCAGAAGCTGGTTGAGTACAATTGGGTTGGAATAATTATGCTTTGGTGTTTATAAGATGGGAAATGGTGAAATTAGGTTCCAAAGGTGGCTTAGGAGTTGGACATGTGTTTGCCAGGTAGACTGACCCTTCTTGAATTCGGGGCCCGATAAAATCGAGTCGAGTTGTGTAAGTAGATAAAAATGGAATCCATGTGTTTTGGTATGAACTTGTATGAAATGAATGGCTTGAGTTGGTGTGGTGTAGAAATCAATAGGTTAATGCTTAATGAGGATTTAACATGAGGTCACAATTATATGAATATAATTGTGTGTATAGAGACCAGGGCAAAAATTGTGATTTGCTCAATTATATGGAATATAATTGTGAGCATAGGCCATTGGAGATAAAATTATAGATTGCTTTCAGTGAATTAAATTGGGTGATACTTGATGTGTTGGAATTACATGCGTGTAATTATAGTTGATTGAAAATATGCATAATGACATATTGTGTAAATGATTTTGAAAATGGCATAATGCATTTTCATATGCCTTGAGTAGCCTAGGGTGGGTGGGTGCATAGTAATTGCCTTTGCAAGCGGATGTCTTTGAAAGGAATTTCACAGGATGATATTAGGAGGGTGGAGTTGGGAGATAGACGGCCAGATCTGTTTCGGATGAGGATATGTTTGTTTAGGACGACTGTGACCAATTCTGCCTCGGAGAAGTAGTCAGTAATATTTTGAATATTTCGGTAGTATATTTTCAACAAAACAAAGTTTTGTTTTGAAAATGATTATTTCTCATACATGGCTTGGCCAGTGGTGATTCTGTGAGGACTCGTGACATAGAGGATGACATGTAATAAGATATTCAAGTAGGATCTTGTATTTGCCAGTGTGTATTTACTTTGGAGCATTGCCTTTGCCTTGGTGGTGAAGTGGCCCGCCAGGCGATTCTCTCTTGACCCAGCTCTTGGGTCATTAGGACCCCCTTTACGGGTACACTGGGCTAGAGCCGATTCATTTTGAAGATGGATTCGTGATTTGATGGTTTTGGACATAACATGTATTATACTTGTAGATGTTAACCTGTCTTTATAAAAGTGAAATCAACTATGTAATTATTGGAGATAAGCGGAGAATAGTTGTGATATGTGTTTTTATGAGCATGGATTTTATGGGCCACAGTGGCGTGGATATATTCGCTATATTGGGTGTTTAGGACCCAGGTAAAAATGCGAGTTATTCTGAGATTTTGTATTTGTTAAGCTCCCGTACAAGGAGACTGCGGAACACTGGTAGTGTCGAGGAGGGTGATGTAGGCATCCGCCATCTTAACGGGTTGGCGGGTAGTCAAACGGACCGGGTTTTGAGGCGTCACTGACTTGGTATCGGGTAGGTAGCGATTATTACCTTAGGGCTCGATGGGTGTGGTTCTCAGTACAAGTCGATGCCGACTGCGGCGGTATCGAGCTAGAATATCTGATTACACAGCCAGCGTCTTTGGGCATGGGCCTAGGATATGTAGTTGTAGTGTAGTGCTGGTTAGGATTACGGAGCTTGAATCGATACCGGCGATCACGAGCAGTATCGAGCTTGGGTATCACGAGTGCACAAGGGAGCTGAGGTTTGGGTATCCATCACCACCAAGTGGGTTGATGTAGAGTATAGGTATATGGAGAGCTAGAGATGGAGGAGCTGGAGCTTAGGCGTAGTTGAGGATGAGCATCACCCAGGTGTGGTTAGATGTTGAGTTTGGTATAGAGATTACTGAAGCTTACGAGAAAAAAAATTAGAACCTTGCATGTGTTTTGATTGTGATCATATGATGATTATTATGATTGATGTTTATAGCATGTGTGTGATCATTTAGTTGTTTGGTGAATGGTGTGTTTGCCATGTTGTGTGTGAGTTGTGAAATGATGTGTGCTTGGTGATTAGCACATGAATGTGAAAATGTTTTGGGTTGTACGGTGTCTGGCGGAAAAAGAAAATGAAAAAGAATAAATTTTATAAATTTATTTGTGATGAGTGATGAAAATAATTTTCGTTGGAAAATTGAAGAAAAATAGAGAAAATAAATTTTTGTAAATTTATTTGAGTGTAAGAATGGAAAAAAAATGACTTTTGTGATTTTTTGTGATTTTCAATTTCTTTGAAATAATGAAAAAAAATTTATTAAAGTAAAAAACGAAAAAAATTTTGGTGCGAGAAAATTTTGATAGACTCTTGCCATTTTTAGTATTGTGAGACTGTATTGCAATGTAGAAATTATGTGAGAAATAAGAGGAGAAAATTTGTGGATTATTGCGACTGGGTTGAATTGTGTGCAAGAAGCGATAGGCTGTAAAAGCGTGGCTGCAATCTGATTTTGTATTACGGGGGAGAAAGAAATTTGGGGAGGCTGGGAATTGTATTGCAGCCACAGCAAGGTGTGTGCGCGTGGGGCAAAACAGGCCGGGCCCGTGTGCAATAATGCCAGCCAGCCACGATCACGGTCGGGGAGCGCGCGAGCGGCGGGCGCCTTTGGGCGCGGCGGCGCGGCGTCGGCGGGCGTCGCTGGCCAGAGCGTGTAGGGCGTTGGCGGCTGGCCTTGGTAGCCGCGTCGTTGGCTGTGCGGTGGCGTAGTGTGCGTGGGCGGCCCGCGAGAGTGCGCGGACGGGCGCGGGCCCAGGCCCACATGGCGAGTCGGGCATGGGTCGAGGTCGGCCCTGCACGAGTTTCTTGGTCGAGTTCGGTCGGTGGGCGGATGACGTGTTACCATTGCGCCAACTTTGGGCATATGAGGTGAGATTGTCCACAGGAGCGGGATCTCACCAGTACGGCGGTGAGGCGTTGATTGGTCGGATATGCGAGTGCGTCTCTGCCCTACATGATTGTTGACTAGCGTAGTGTTTAAAGTTGATGCATCATGTTCATTCATTAATGCATCTTGTGTGATAGGTTAAGTCGATACAAGCTTGACAGCATAGGAAGGTTGAGGTCTTTAGAAGCGGTAATATGATGAAAATTTTCCCTAGGAATGAGGAGGGCTGTTTTCTCTAAAGATCGAGTTGCGCGACGGGAGCGTGGTAGACCTTAGGGTGGTAGACATGGCCAGTTTGTTGATGTCATGCTTGACATCGTTTGAAGATGTATTCTGCTCGGGTTATCGATTGGGACCTTGGCCAGATCATCATACCCGACACGATTTGGAGGTTAGGTAAGATTACATATGCACATGGTTGGATGTATATGCGTAAAGTTGGCGGAATGAAATTTCTTTTGAGAGAATGTAAGACGCAGAAGTTCAATTCTGGAATAAAGGGCAAAATCGTAATTTTGATTCTGAAAATTTTAATTACGGTTAAAATCGTAATTAATTCTCTAGATCTCGGATGGCTGAAAGCGGATTTCCATAGTTGGAATCGTCTCATAAAAATCTAGTTATACGTAAAAATTTATGATTTCTATTTGGGGGCGTTGGATTGTACGTTTTGAGGCATCGCATTTACGATGCAGTAAATCGATTTCGATCTGCGAAAGGCACACCACTATAACATGTACTCATGTGCCATAAGTGGGTATGAGTAGAAATGATGAAAATGGACGGCCAGAGGTAGTGCAGAATATCAATCCCGGTAAAGGAATTAATTGGATTAAATGAGGCGAGCGTAATTTTGAGGAAAGACCTCATCTTCTCACACTTAAACAAAGGCAAAAGCGTGGGGGTCATTTGGGGGAGATGCGGTATGTGGGGGAGACCAAAATGAGTGATTCTAGAAGTCTCGACTTCTCTCTAGAAATACATCACCCGATCAGATAGTTGGATTTCGACGGAGCGGGGGAAGGAAGCGTTCTCTGGGAGATGCGGAACCTATTGGCATTGGACCCGAGTTTGTTTTGGCTAACTCAAGGGTGGATTCTCTGCGTTTGTTGTTGGGTTTTGATGTTTGGAGTGGGGTGCAAAGCGTGAGGGCCGTTTGATCGATCCCAAAACATGGGGCCAGGGTATTTGGAAATTTTCTTGGGATTTTCTCTTGTGGCCGTGACGCCGGGAAAATTAGGGGCTGTTTAGGTCTCTTAAATTCCAAATTTTTACTTTAAATCATGTAATTGTATGATAAAGTAGGAATGGGCATTGATCGATAAACATGTGGCCAGTATGAATTTGGAGGCTTGCTTTTGGGTGCATGTGACGATCCAGCTGGATTTGGGCTGTTAGGTTAGAATAATTATGCTTTAGTGTTTATAAGATAGGAAATGGGTAAGAAGTCGGTTCCAAAGGTGAAAGCAGGGGTTGGACATGTGGAAGTGTAGTGGGCGACCCAACTTCTTTGAGACTGGGGGTATTAAATCGATCAGGGTTGTGTAAATTAGATAAAAAATTGTCCATGTGTTTTAGTATGGGAACTTGTATGAAATGAATGGCTTGAGTTGGTGTCAGGTGTAGAAATCAATAGGTTAATGCTTAATGAGGATTAACATGAGGTCCTGTATATATGAATATAATATTGTGTATATAGAATATTAGAGATAAAAATTGTATGATTTGCTCGATTATATGGAGATATAATTGTGAACGCATGAGCAGCCATTGGAGATAAAATTATGAATTGCTCAAGTGAAGGCTAAATTGGGTGATGCTTGATGTGTTGGGAATTACATGCGTGTAATTATAGTTGATTAATATGCATATTGACATATTGTGTAAATGATTTTAGAAAATGGCATAATATTTCTTATGCTGTTATGAGTAACTATAATTAAGTTGAGTGCTCATAGCAAGTTTTAATAAGCAGTCTTATATATATTGCCGTGAGGAATTTCACGGGATGATAGGTAGGTTGGGAGATGGGCAATGAGATCATTTCGGATGAGGACCATGGCCCATTTGGGGACAGCTCTGACAGTTACCTCGGAGGAGTAGTCCGTATTTTTCACCAGAATATTTCGGTGGTATCTTTTCAACAAAACAAAAGTTTTGTTTTTGAAAATGAGATTATTTCTCATACATGGCTTAGGCAAGTGTGAGGTGAGTCGTGAGGGACTGTTGACATGCAGGGGATGACATGTAGACATTCAAGTAGGATCATGTATTTACTTGGGTGTGTTTGCTGGAGCATTACCGCTGCGCTTAGGTGGTGGTAGCCCATAGGAGCGATTCTCCTCTTGAGCTTTAGCTCACCTGATCGTGGACCCCCTTTATTTTTCGGTACATGGGCGGCTCGAGAGACAGATTCATTTTTGAGATCTTGGGTTCATGAATTTTGATGGTTTTGGACATAACATGTATTAGACTTGCTGGAGTATTGTATGTTTTGTGTAAAGTGAAATCAACTATGTAATTATTGGAATGAACTGGAGAATAGTTGTGATATGTGTTTTATAGGCGTGGTTGCTTGGGCCCAGTAGGCCGTATTGGGATATATTGCATATATTGGTGGTGAGACAGGTAAATGGGTTATTTAACGGGTTTTGTATTTGGGTAGAGCTCATTTAAAGGAGGCTGGGATTTTCTGAGTTTTGTATTTGGGTAGAGCTCCCATTACAATCCACAGGGAGAGACTCCAAATCTGAAAGGCTCCTCTATAGTCCTCAGGTCCTTGCCCTTTCACCTATTTGAGCTTCCATTCTCTAGCTAGAACACGGCTAGTCTAATCTGGATGCGTCGGTAGCCTCAGTAGCCTCTAACACCTTTACTGATCTGCTTTGAACCCGATGAGTGAGTCCTGGTGAATCTTTTCCCCTTGAATGTCGGAGGATGATACGCCTGAAACCTGCAAAGGTTACTAGGATCTTCTGTCTACATGCTATACTATGGCTTTGTGCTATAGCATTCATTTGTAATACCCTCTGGCCTGCGGCGTCTGTGATCAAACAACGTTGTGCGCGACCGATTGCCAGTGGGCGTTCTCTACGTCCTGCGCCCTCTACTAACCATTTGCGACAAACATGGCAGCAGAGTCATCTAACTTTCATTTCGGTCTGACTAGCAATGCTTTGTACCATGGGCTAAATGACCATAGGCCCGACCAGTTCATTTCCTAAGTGGTGTAAATTCTGACCACTTGATTCGTTTTATTAATAAGGTTCGCTTTCTTGATTCATTCGGGTACCCCGAATCCTAGGTCAAAATCCTAACCTTAGCATTACCTTGCCTCTATACGCATTACACCATGCATATAATTTAAATGCGCAACTTCTGGCGTCACCATTTCAAATGGTAGTTAAAATCCATCTGGTATCTCTGAAGGCATAACCACGGCCCGAGACAATCATACACACTTGCTTTCGATGTATGCGAATCATTTAGTTTAAATATTGTTTCAACAAAATTTTATTTTCCAAAAATTTTATTTTGAAAAATTTTATTTTTAAATTTTATCAAAATTTGATTTTATTTGAATTTAATAATAAATATTTTTCGAAAAATTTTGTTTACAATGAGCGATGTTCATTTGGTGACTCAGGAAAAAAGCTGGTCAAAAGCGGATGAAAATGGGCGGGGTGCAGTGCCGGCGAAGGCCGGCCGGCCCGGGCCACGCCGGCGCGGGCAGCGCGCCACGCCCGGCGCCAGCGCGCCCACGCGCCTCTTTGCCGCTCACGCCCGAGCCGGCGCTGCGCCCGCTGCAGGTGCACTGCGGAATTTTCTGCTGCTGGCCGCTCACGCCGCCTTCTTCATGCAGCGCCTGCGCTGCCCAGGCGCGGCGCACTGGCGCCCCGGCGAAACACGCCCGAGTCGTGTGCACGCTCTCTGCCGCCCCGACACGCCGCTCGGCACACCTTGAGGCGCCTTGCCTACACAACTCGATGGTAGCCATTCGAGTGCACTTTTAATTTTTTTCCTTATTATTATTATTTTCGATTATTTCCGGTAATTTTGGAAAATCACTAAAATAATATTATTATTTTTTTCATTTTCTTGGACACTCGAATAAATTTTAAGAATTTATTTTACCCAGTCCTATTGATTATTGCCACCTTGCAAAAATCTTAGAAAAATTATTTTCATCGTCATTTTTTTCATCGAGTAGCCTTCCTTGCTACTTCAAGAAAATTATTTGCTGTGAAATTTTAGTTATTTATGCTGTGCAAGCGAAATATATTTTCTAGTTTTCCACAAAGCCCACACTGATCTTGTCAAAAGCTGAGTAGCATCGGACATTGGACCTATTTATAAAAAAATTTCATGACTTGTTCTCACACTAATCTAGTGTTCAACATTTTAATTTATTTGTCTAAAAGTGCTATCCACCCCTAAGCACACAATCCGACACAACTACATGATCAATCAACATGTTATAACATCAATCATACCATCCCACATGATCTGTCAAAACACATCACGGTGTTCTAATTTCTCTCTCGTGCCTTCCCAGTAATCTCATTACCTAACCTACATCATACACCAAGTGGTGATGTTCTTCCTGTTTCATGGCCTAAGCTCCAAATCACTCAAATCATGGGTTTCTACACCTGCCTAAGTTCACATCAAACCACTGATGTTGATGGATTACCCTACAGAGCTCCTGAGCATTGGCATACCCTAAGCTCGTGCCAAGTTGTGGCCCCCAGGCCGGAGATTAAGTTGACTGCAGTCGACCCACGGAATACAAGTGGAGGTGCAGTTTGCAGAACGCCACTTTAGAAAATCGGGCGAGTCTCCTTTATGCAGAGGCTCTTGCGATACAAAACCTGTATAAACCTGTCCCAATCAACAATATATGCAATATATATATCAATCTGACCACTTGGGCCCATCAGCGTACTTTCGACACAATATATCAAACTATATCGATAGTTTGAGAGTTAATATGTTTTTACCCTTATACAATACATATATTAAAATTAGAGAATTCTAATACATGTATAAATCAAAGCCACAACCAGCTCTTCTAATACAACCTCAGGGCGAGCCAGTTTCCTCGCACGCTCCTTGTACACGTAGAAAAGGGGATCCACGACGGGGTGACTAAAGCTCGATGGGAATGCGCCTAAGTGGGCTACTCACCACTAGTCTGCGGAGTGCAATGTTCAATTTAAACAAACATTCAAGCAAATGCATGATCCTACTTGAATGTCTACGTGACCAACTCGGATCCAGAGCCATCTGCTCTCTCACACTCGCCTAAGCCTCGTGTAGGAATTATTAATTTATTGGTGGGCAGCCACTCCAGGTGAATATGTCGATTGGTACAGCTATCAGGCGATTGATATATATTGGTGTTGTGGACTACCCTCTAAGATGGATAAATATCAAGTTGGAGCGCTCAGGCGGTTGATATATTCTTTGGATTTACAATGGACTACCCTCAGATGAATAAATATCAAGCCCGACGCTCAGGCCCGGTTGATATATTATTTAGTTTGGACTACCCTCAGATAATTACATTTTAGACTGCCCTCCAGGAAGCACATTTATACAGGCTAAATAAATGGCTTTCCGTTCATGTTCCTAGGATGTTCCGGTGCATATGGAATACATGTCGGTTCCACAATTCAGTCAAATCACATGAAAATATATATACATGAATATATTTACATAAAACTTTAAATCACACATCAAAATTAGCTCGCCAGAGTACAATAGTCATACAGAGTAATTTAATTTAAATCACTTTCGATATACCTCTTTCACAAAAATATATATTTTAGAAGACACTATTCCGAGAATAATGAAACCCTCGTTTACTATTCAGGAAATTAAACGGTTCCTAATAAGTGAACTGGTCTGACGTTCATGGCCACAGAAGCATGCAATAAACATTTAACCGCAAAGATTAAACAAACCACCCCAACGACCATGTAAGCGACTCACGAGTACACTGCCTTAGCTCAAAGAAAAACCACTTGCACATCTTAATTGATTCCCATATTTGGGACGGATCATCTGACCATTCGACCTTTTATCATCTCGAACATGCATTTTAATGACAATTTCCACACAAACAGCCCATGATTCTGGCGTCCGACTGACCCAAAATCCCGAAAATTTAATTCGGTCCATGTTTTGGGATAGATCCATAACCCCTCACTGCAAACTAACCGAAACATTAAAAACACTTAAATGGGAGTAAAACTCAAGTAGGGACAAAATCCTACCTTTGAGTTGTCAAAAACTCGCAAATTCGGGTCAACGCGTAGTCGCCCTGTGAGAACATTTTCCTTCGTCCGAAGACGCCAACTGTCTGGATTCGGGCCGTATTTTTAGAGAGAAGTTTCTCTAAAGCATTTCTCTCAACCCAAAGCTCACCGTGTGATCCTCCAATGCAAAATCACGTTTTTTGGTCTCTTGTAATTGGGGAAGACGGCTATGTGCACCATTTTGGCTTCAGAAGATCGGTACCAATCATAATATCATTATGTCCCTCATCTCCTATTTGACTGCACTGGTCCAGCCGCTGACCACTCATTTCTCTACTCATACCACTTATGGTACATGAGTACATGCTATATGTGACTTTCGTCGCATCGAAAATCGGTTTACTAAGACCCTAAACGCTACGCTCGGGAAAACTAAGCTAATTTCAATGCCCTTTAAAATTAATGGAATTTTACGTGCTAACTAGATTTCGCGAGACGATTCCGGTAACTATTAACTGCTTTGTCATCCAGATCTAGAGAATTAATTTACAAACCTTTAACCGTAATTATAATTTTGTAATCAAAATTAATGTATTTTGCCCTTTATTCCGTGAAATTGAATTTCTGCCCAATATATATATATATATATATATGTGACGCCTAAAACCGGGTCCGTTGACTTCACCGCCAACTCGGTGGAATACAAGGCGGAGGCTCGTTACCCGACGCCACTTTAGAAAATCGCAGAGTCTCCTTGAATGTGGGAGCCTACCCAAATACAATACCGCAAATACCGTCTCCAAACAAATTAATATATGCAATATATATCCAATACAAGAATCCTGACCCATAAACAAAAGACTTCCACATACATGCCAACTATATATACCTAATAGTTATAAGAGTTCAAACGCGTTTTATTTCCTCATACTACATATATTAAAATACTCAATTTAATACATAAAATGATTAATGAAATGCCAAAAGCCACAATCCAACTTTTCTAATTCGCCTCAGATCAGCCATCCCTCGCACGCTCCATGTACCTCAGAATAAAGGTGGGTCCTGACGACTGGTGAGCTAAAGCTCGCAGAGAATCGCCCTAAGTGTGCTATCACCACCTGGCGCGTTGTAATGTTCCAATAAATACACACTCAAGTAAATACGTGATCCTACTTGAATGTCTACATGATCACCTGAAGGTCACAGTCCTCACCACTCACTCACACTTGCCCAGTTTTGATAGAAAATAATCATTTTCAAAACAAAACTTTTGTTCTGAAAATATACACAAATACGGTAGAAATATGGACTACCCTCCGAGGTGAATTGGGTTGGTGAGCTTCCAAACAAATATGGTCTCATCCTAAGGATCTGGTCGGCCCATCTCCCCAACCCAATTCTCCGAATATCATCCTTTGAAATTCCTCGCAACCATATCCGTTTATAAAATACTCACATGCACTCACACACCTAACTCTAGGTTACTAGAAGGCATATGAAAATGCGGCTACGCCATTTTCAAAACCACATTTACACAATATGACAATATGCATATTTTCAATCAACTACAATTACACTCATGTAATTTAACACATCACTATCACCCAAATGTAGCTCACTGAAAGCAACTCATAATCATTTCCAATGGCTTATAACACACCGACCGTAATTGTAAGCCATTGAACTACCATTAAAAATAATGTCTTAACTCTATCTAGTTCCACACATATCAAGCCATTCGTTTAATACAATTCTCACACACAACACATGGACAATTCCTATCCATTTCACACAAACCCGACTATTTTTACGGGCCCCAAAAATGAGTAAGTGGGCTGCCCACGGCAAAACACACTTCCATTTGCCTTCACGGGACCGATTTCGTACAATTCCAATTCCCGCCTCCTAATCACTAAAGCACAATTTATTCAATAAATTATCACAAAACACCCCAATTCAAATTCCCAAAATGTGGAAGTACCGCCCATGGGCAACTCCACCCATCCTATACATCTGCCTGCAATTTGAAACCTATCTACAATTTATTCTGCCTGCATGGCAAATAACATAGGAATTTAATGCATAAATTCCACAATAATCAGCTCCACTATTAGCTCGGATCGCGCCTGACAAATTAAAATTTCATACCGTCCTATGTTTTGGACCGATCAACAACCCATTTCCTGATTTATTCACATCAAGCACATGATTTAAAGCAAAATTCGAATTAAAGACCCAAACCACTTGTACTCGGCGCCACACGCCATCCCACAAATCTCAAAATTTAACACCGTCCCAAGTTTTGGGATCGATCAAACGCCACCACAAATTTCAAACTAATCAAACATCGAAAAACCCTTAAAACGGAATAAACGCAGTGGCAGGAAAACTTACCTTCTTGAGTTGTCAAAACCAAACCTCGGTCCACGCGAAGCTCGCCCGCTGTGAACGTTTTCTTATTCGGTCCGCCAACTATCGGATTCGCGTATTTTTAGAGAGAAGTTTTCCAAAGAAATCTCTCAAAAATGGCTTGACCAAAAAATCCTGTTTCGTTTTTGCCTACCTTCTTATCGAGAAGAAGCAATTGTAGTAGTTTTGTCTCCCAACACTAAAAACTTTTCCAAAACGCATCAAGTATAGTCCTTCTTTTACTCGTGATATATCTGCGACTACCTCTACAATCCATTTTCACTTCGCTTCTCTACCATACTAATTTATGGTACATGAGTACTGGTTTGTGCCTTTCACGCACTTAAAACTGCATTTATTCAAGACCCAACCGTGATTTTTAAACGCCACTGACTTACACTGTCTCAAATAATTACAAATTTACGTGCTAACTAGATTTCTGAGACATCTCAGTCTGGCAACTCAGCTTCATTATCCGGGAGATCTAGAGAATTAATTACGGATTTTTTAACCGTAGTAGCAGGTGGGGTAAGAATACAGCTGTTTAAGAGAGGCAGGTAGATATGGTATATGGCAGGTTATATATATATATATATATATATATATATATATAAATATATATAAATCTATATATTATCTATAATTATATATACATCTATATATAAATATCTATATATAGATATATACATAATTATATATATAGATAACTTATATATAGAGTTATATATATATATATATATATATATATATATATATATATATATATATATATATAAATCTATATAGTTGTCTATAGTTATCTATATATATAAATATGTATATATTTATATATACATATCTATATATATATATATATATATATATATATTATTATCTATATATATAGATGTATATATACATATCTTAATATATAGATATATAGATATATCTATATAGATGTATACATATATAGAAAAATATATCTATAAATAGATATAGATATATATATAGATATATAAATCTATATATAGATATCTATATATATATATATATAAATATATATAGTCTATATAAATATCTATATAGATATATATCTATATACATCTATATAGATTTATATGGCAGATATCTATAGATATTTATATATATATATATTATTATTTATATATATAGTACATATCTATATATATATATATAGATATAAATCTATATATCTTTATATATATAGATGTATATACATATCTATATATATAGATGTATATATAGATATATCTTATATATATATATATAGGTTATCTATAAATATATATATATATATATATATATATATATATATATATATGAGGTATATATATATATATATATATATATATATAGTATATTTTATATATATATATATCTATATCTATATATATATATTTATAGTATATATATAAATATATATAAATCTATATATAAATATCTATATAGATATATCTATATACATCTATATATAGATTTATATATATAGATATCTATATATAGATTTATATATAGATATATATATTTATATATATAGATAATTATATATATATACATATATATATATATATATATATATATATATATATATATATTATATATATATATATATATATATATATATAAATATGTATATATCTATATATACATATCTATATATATATATATATATATATATATATATATATATATATATATTCATATATATATATAGATATATAAAATCTAGTATACTTATATATATAGATGTATATACATATCTATATATATAGATATCTATCTATAGATATATATATATATATATATATAGTATATATATATATATATATATATATATATATATATATATATATATATATATATATATATATATATAGATTTTATATAGATATAGGATATCTATATATATAGATATATAAATCTATAAATGTATATAGATATATCTATATAGATATATACATATCTATATATATAGATATCTATCTATAGATATATATATATATATATATATATATATATATATATATATATATATATATATATAAATATCTAGAGCATATCTATATATGTAAGGTTCACCCCGGCCCACTCCGACGAGGGGTGGTCCACTCACAAAAAGCATCCTAGCTCACAGGTTTCTTTCGCTCCGTGGGCCTAACTCCTCGGGACCATGAGCTGAAAACATTCGAGGTACTCCACTACCAACTGAAGCATTAGCCCAAGATAGTATAGGTATGAGATTACCAGAAATCACTGACAACACTAGGACACGCATGCATGTGTGGGTGTGCCTTTGCAGATTGGATTTTTTAATGCAAAGCCAGATGTCAGCCAAGTATACGAATTGGTGTGGCAGATTGAATTTGCAGATATGCTGGTTGATAGCATAGGGATGATGTGAACATTTTGTGTTTACGGTGTAAACTTCAACTAAGGAATTAACCAAAATAAATTCATAATTTATTGGTTGTGAGAAGAAAGGTAATTTTTAAGGCTTACAAAGGTAAACCAGAACAACAGAAATAAATTTAATAAATTATTTTGGGATGTTGGAAATGAGAATTGAAGAAAAGGAAACAAATTTTTTTCAAATTTATTTTGGTTATAAGGGAGGAGAAAATAATTTTCTAAGATTTGTTATAAAATAGAAGAATGGAAGAAAGCAATTTGCAATTATTGATGAGAAAATTTTTTCAAAGAAAACTGAAAGAAATAAATTTTATAAATTTATTTGGTTATAAAGTGGGAAACAAATTCTCTTAAGGTTTTATATGGTATGTAAATTTAAGAAATGGAGAAAAATAAATTTTTATAAATTTATTTTTATGTCTCAAGAAATGTTTTTTTTATTTTTGATTTTTGCATTTTTTACTGAAAATAATGAGAAAAAAAAATTTTAAATTAAGAGAATGAAAAAATTATATAATTTTGAAGGCACCATATTGTAATCGTGAGAAAGGATTTACGTACAGGTTGGATTTATATTGCAATAGAAGAAGTCAGCGCCGACAGATTGCGTGAATGGTTATCGAAGCGTAATACAAACCTATTGTAGACATCGACAGGTGGTCGTTGGTCGAAATACGATACAAAATTTGTATCGCATGAGGTCATATCGCCGTGCCGGGCGCACAGCGCGCAGATCGGCGAAGTGGGGCCGCGGCGGTGGTGGGGGGCCAGAGGCGCGCTTCGAGCCGGCGAGCGTCACATAGCGCAGGCTGGTTACAGCGGCATACGGCGCACAGCGCAGGTCGGTAACGCGGCGACGCTACGGGCGCATAATGGCTAGCCAAGAAGGCTAAGACAAGGCAAGATGGCTGCAGATTATGCTACGCGACGCAGTGAGACGGCAGAGATGCGCACATTGGCTACAGCAATGCAAGCGGCAAGCACATATGATAACACTACAGCATGAGCATGTGGCAATGTAAAGTGTTTAAAATGTTCTCGTTTTGGAACCCACGACTTAGTATCACTATGAGTAATTTAATGAATGACTGCTCATCAGAAATAAAATTTTTTTCAAAAAATTAAAATAATATTTATTAAATTAAATAAAATCAAATCAAATAAAATAAATTTTGATAAATAAACAAATTTTCAAAAATATATTTTTTTTGAAAATAAAATTGTTGAAAACAATATTTAAACGCGAAATTGATTATGTATACACCGAAGTTATGTATGATTATGTCTCTGGCTGTAGTTATGTTTAGAGATACTATATCGACTTAACTACCATTTGAAATGGTGATTGCCGGGTAGTTGCGCATTTAAATTATATGCATGGTGTGATGCGATAGGAAAATGTGGGTGAATGCTAAGGTTGGGAATTATGACCTTAGGGATTAAAATAAAATGAACAAGAGCCTAGAATTTTATAGAATTAAATGAATTAAGTGGTTGGAATTTAAAGACTACTTAGGAAATGAACTAAGAATGGCGGTTACAAGTCTATTAGTAATCAAAGATCTCAGACATTAGTCGACCGAAATGAAAAATTAATTGATTATACATGTTGATTGTGTAAATGGTCGATAGAGTGACGCAGGACGTGAGGACGCCCACTGGCAATCGGGTCGTGCACCATCGACAATCGACTCACGCCAGATTTGATCAACAGCCTTCGTGAGGTCGTAGTGTTGCAAAAATATACCGCTATTGGTACGTGCTAGTGGCACAGTATATGGAGGATCCAGTAACCTCCAGAGGTTTAGGACGATCATCCGACATCTGGCTGTGGGTAGAGATCCCATGGTGGTAGACCATCGTCTACGCAGTAATCCAAAGTGTTGGGAGGCTACGGAGACACTCCCGACACGACTGTGGATTAGACAGCCATGTCTGCTAGAGAATGAGGCCCAAATATGGTGGAACGGGCAAGGACCTCTAGAGACCTTAGAGAGCCGTTGCTAGACAGAAATTCTCCCTGGGCGATTAGGCGAGAATAGGCACGATATTTGGCTTACAGAAGTTATATTCCCAGGACCCTACTCACAATGACCGAGGATTATGGATATGTCGTAGTTCCATGTCATCCTCGGGATGATTGTCGATGCAGCTTACAAGGTTATCGACTGGAGCTAGAGAGTTACCGCCTACACGCAGGATTCACTGTGTTGTATTTCTCGTGGGGGCAAGAATTTATTTTGCCCTTGACAAAGATATGAGTCCAAGTGTTGTGGATGTCAAGTGGTTGAAGATGGCTCATTCTAGAGGACGAGGTGAGACCGCACTTAGATCACCCTGAGTGGCTCACATGAAAGACGCCGAATATTTTTCCAGATGGAGCCACCGACTACTCCACAGGGAGATAGCCGTGCACTTCAGACGAAACACCGGTACTTCAATCCATCTCTATGATTCGCATAGATTACAACCCATGATCAGAGGAACCCGCAGTCCAACTACAAGCGGCTATCGACAAGGATTATTAGACCCAGCACCACCACGGGCGCTTCCTGCCTAGTTGCGAAGAAGAAAAGACCCTTCTACCGTGGTGTTACTATGTATTGTGTGTCCTGTTATGATCCGAATCGAAGCACCATTACCGAGGATCGATGGATTTATTTGATCGGGTTGAGAGGAGTGCCAGTCTACTCCAAGATACCTTCGTGACCGGTTTTCATCACCGAGTTAGGAGACGATGGGAGGCAGTGTCCACAAGGCTGCGTTACGGGCTGCGTTAGGGAGCACTGAGTTCTGCCGCTTTGGATGGCCAGTCGCGTATTCATGGACCTCATCGTGGTGTTCTGACCTTATCTAGATCGGTTGTCGTAGTCTTCGGGGATGACATTTTGATCTACTCTAGTGCGTAGCCCGAAGCCCGGGGGTGGATTATTACCGTCTGACCCGCCAGACTGAGTGAAGTGGGTTGCAGAGCACCACTTCAAAATCGGGCGAGTCTCCTTTGTGGGAGCTGCTGAGGCTGATTTTCGTATACATCTGACGATCCAATGTGTCTGATATATATCCCGACATGAGTAAAATTGCCCTTGGGCTCATGAAACCCAGTACTCACGTCAGTGCTCATAACTATTCTTCCAATTATCTCCTGATAAATTTCAATAGTTGATAACACTTTTGTTTTATCTGACATATCAAATCTGATTCCTGGCCCACATGTCCACAAAACCATAAAGCCACAAGCCGGCTTCTTCAAAATCCAACCTCGAAGTGAGATGTCTCCTCGGCGCTCCTTGTACTGAAATAAGGGGTCCACGGCGGGGGAGCTAAAGCTTCGGTAGGAGAATCGCCCACAAGTGTAGCTACTCACCACTGAGTGCGGTCTGATACTCAGAAGAAAACACACACTTTCAGTAAATACATGATCCTGCTTGAATGTCTACATGATTACCCCATTATCCCACGAGTCCTCAGGCTCGCTCACACTTGCACAACCGTGTATGAGAAAATAATCATTTCAAAACAAAACTTTTGTTCTTGAAAATACTACAATATTAGTCAAAATATGGGACATACCATAAATTGAATTGGTTGTAGTGAGCTTTAAAGCGATCGCGGTCCTCACTCCCAGAAATGATACGTGGCCCGTCTCGACCCAATTCTCGGAATATCATCCTTTGAAATTCCTTTCGCAAACATATCCGTTTTTACAAAAATGCCTTGTCATGCACTCACACCTAATTCTAGGCTACCCAGTGCATATGAAAATGCATTATACCATTTTCAAAATCATTTAAACCATATGTCAACATGCATATTTTCAATCAACTACAATTACACGCATATAATTCAACACATCAAGCATCACCCAATTTAGCTCAATTAGGCAAATCATAAATCATCTCCAATGGCTTACAACCGCAATTTAATTTCCATGTAATTGTGTCATTTGTTAACATTTAGCATTAACCCATTAATTCATGATCATTGACTCTCCAAATTTATTTGTACACACACCAAGCCATTCAATTCCACCTGATTTCAATGCCATAATACATGGACCTTTATGGCCATTTCACCTGAAACCGGAATTTGTTTTACAGGTCCCAAGCGAAACAATGGGCTGTCCACGGGCAGCCACACTTCCCTATCGAGTTCCTCTTGGTACGTGCGTTCCATCCATTTCAGGTCTCTACTCACGAAATCTTTATTCAATAAATTCCAACACCCTGACCGCGGTTTACGGAGGTTCCACGGCTGTCGAAAAGTCTCAAATTTTCCATAATTCGGTCCCATGTTTTGGGATAGATCATAGGCCTTTTTCCTATAAATACATGATTTAAAGCATACAATTTTGGAATTTAAAGACCCGAGCAACCCACTAATTTAAGGCTGAGTCCACAGTGATCAAGAAAATCTCAAAAATTTCCTGAGTTCGGTCCCTGTTTTGGGGCCGGTCGAAGCAACCTCACTGGCCTCAAACCAACAGAAACATCGAAAAACCCTTGAAATAGGAATAAACGCAAGTGAGAAAATCCTGCACCTCTTCTGAGTTCCAGAAACTCGCCATCAAGGGGTCCACGTAGCTGCTCCGCGTAGAGCGATTATCCTTCTTTCGTCGAGAAATCAACGGGCGATCACCGGGATCTTAGAGAGAAGCACCCTCTCTTTCTAAAACCCTCTCAAAAAACCAGCCACTGGATCCCCCAAAATGACCTCCACGTTTTGTCACAGTTAAATGAAGGAGATGAAGCACTATTGAGAATTTCGATGCTTACGGTGACTTAAATCTATTCCAAAATGACAGTCGTCCCTCCTTTGGAATTTGATATTCGGCACCTCACGCCGGCCAGTCATTTTAAATCAGCACTACCACTCATACCACTTATGGTACATGGTACATGTTATATGTGGCTTTCGTCGTCGAAAGCAGTTCTGACTTCCAGAAACCGATCTCGAAAAGCGTGTAAGTGCATTGTCTCGGAAAATTCACGAAATTTACGTGCTAACTAGATTTAGCGAGACGATTCCAGCGATGCAATCCGTTTGTCATCCAAGATCTAAGAAATTAATTGCAGTTTTTAACCATAATTTACAAATTTTGTAATCAAAGGTACGATTTTACTTTATTCAGTGGAATTTCTCGGGTCTTGCGGTCAGTGGGAGCATGAGTATCACTTGAGGATTGTGTTACAGTTTGAAGCCATCGGTTGTATACAGAGTTCGGTAAGTGCGGTTTTGGCTTATTGAGGGGAGATTTTGGGACACGTGGTGTGACACCATGAGAGTGTCGGTCGACTGAGAAGGTTGAGCGTGATGTGTTGTGAGAGACCGGATGTCAATCTTCGAGATCGTGGTTTCTTGGGATTAGGTGGGTATTCGCCGGGAGATCGGGGATGGATTGAAGTGTGTCGGGATAGGATCGTAGGACTTCACCTACGGGACATAGACTCCGTGGTTGGGGCGGCCACGACCATAGAAATGAGATAATTGGAACACTTTCGGGATCTGGGTGTTGGTAGCGAGAGGAGGATCAGCTTTCTCCCCAGTTCGGGGAGAGGCGAAGACCTGCTTCACACTGGATTCGGGACTAGGGCCGAGTTGGGCCACAGTGGCCAAGGTTGCCCAGGAGACGGGGATCCGAGACTTTGGGACAATGCGGATCCGATTAAGCCATAGGACATGAGAGTGTCTGGTTCATTCCTCCACACCCTAGTAAGGGTTAGAGGAACCAGTTTCAGTTACAGTGCTATCTGAGAGCACTCCCGATGCGGCCCAGGCGGAGGGCGGTGGCTGGGTCGAAGTCAGGACGGATCGAGTTCTGCTTGGCCAGGCGTTAATGGACCATGGGAATTAGACATTGGTTGTTGATGTCGGGTTTGACATGGATGGAGTTGTAACCATTGGGTTGTCGATGAGTGGACCTAGGCCGAGTTGTCATACTCAACACGACATTGGATTTGGGCTTAGAGGTTAAGGCCTTTAGAGAAGCCAAGTATGGATGTTCTTCCCTAGGGTGAAGGGTGAGAGTCGACCTGATAGGTCGGGATTATGATGAAGATCTACGAGATTACGCTCATGGTGGAGCCGGGATTGGTTGTCATAGTATGACATCATTGCGTTCGTACGCGGTAACATCCGTCGAGTCGAATTGTGGAGTGCACGGTATGGTCTCATTACTACTCTTGGTGGCGCGGGTTGAGTTGTCTTTAGAGATACGTGCAATAAAGACTCATAGTTGAATCAGGAAATGTAAGAGATTCAAAGTGTAAAGTAGGAAGTTATGTGGTGGGGTGAAAACACAGGGACAAGGTTATCACGTAGATTGAGAGTTGAGTGATAAGTCGAGATGACTGAGTTTGGATACCCTTTGGAAATTGCATTGGGTGTTGTCTTTGTCGCGCCCGGCAAGGTGTCAGTTGAAGCTACCGTCGGCTTAGGAAATCACATGTCTCATGTCGTGAGACACGTACATAATCTGTAATGTGCCACCCAGGCCTACACATCCACTCATAAGAATGCACATTTTATACAAAAATGATTTATTACAATTGTATTTAATTACAGATTTATACAAGCGGGTTTCTTACGGAATTTTACAAAGAACAAAAATCTGAGATGAGGCCGGTTGGCCATTTCTTAGCCTCTAAGGTCGAATCACGTCCCATCCCAAGCCGGAGTCTTGATTACCTAAAAAAAATAGTCCCACGACAGGTGGCAAAAACCCGGTAGTGAATTTCCCTACTTAGTTCTCCCCACTAAGTGCAATGCAATGGCCTCAACTTGACATTCAACACATGCTAATATATCACTCGTGCATATATTAACATAACTAAATTCCATACATCCGTATTGTCGATTTATAATAATAACAAAACTTAGCTCACATGGGCTAAAGGCACAATCCGTGGTTCCTCTTGAGACAACCCACAATTTCACACCATGTTATTTTCTCCTTAGCAATAACATAAAACCACTCGTCAAGCGAAAACACCCAGGCAGTGGTAGATCTCAATCCCAAAGCACTCTGAGTTTCTTAGCTTGGTCCCAGCTTTTGGGCCGGGAAACCACTGACCATCAGGCCTCGACAAAATCTTTATCCATTACGCAACCCATAGCCTGAAGTAAAACAGTAGGAGAAAAACCCTACCTTCTCGGAGTTTGTCGAAACTCCCCGAATCCTGAGTACTCACCGCGTAGCCCTCGGCGTGTAGACTGACTTGCCTCTTCTTATTTGACGGTAGACGGATCCGATCATTAAGTAGATCTTAGAGAGAGGATGGGACTTTCTCTCTCCCAAAATGAAGTCGAGCTTCTGTGCAAGACTCCCTTCTTTCCTCCCGTTTTCTCTTTTCCTTTTCTTCATTTCCCGTTTGCTTTCCTTTCTTTTTCCATTTCTCTTTCTCATTTTAAGATTTCGTTTCTCTTTCCTTTCTCCTTTTGGAGGAATTGACCCGTATGGGTGAAGTGAAATTTCTCCTCTGCCCTCGAAGCCAAACATGTGGCTATCAAATTTCCATCTTTTTCTTTTAATTTCTTAATTCTCTTTTATGACATCATGCTCTTCGTGGCTTCGATGTGAGCCATGGATCTCCTCTTGGTGCCATGTGTCCTCCTTGAGGACATGCAAATGGATGGCATTTGGTCTCCTCCCGTGGCGGCCCTCTAATCCTGCCCTTATCCTACCTTGCCGTGTGTCATCAGGTATTGTAGCACTCGAAAAGCATTAATTCCGTCATCTCGAATTGACGAAATTCGGCGTGGTATTAGGTCAGCGAGACGATTTCAGCGGAGAAGTCCGTTCGTCATCCCGAGATCTAGAAAAATTCGGTTTGTTGAGTACCATTTTACCCTCGCTAGGGAATGCAGTTTAAGGGTCTCAGTTGGTAGCGAGACTCGTGCGTGGATGTCATGCATGGCGTAGTTGAGTTGACCAGGTCATTAGTTGGCCGTGGTATGACGGAAGTTAGCGGTTACACACCCGAAGCAAGGGTTGTGTAGGGTTACGTGTTGTAGTGATATGATTGTCTTAAATTTCGGGACAGAAATTCTTTTGAAAGGTGAGTGTAAGACTAGAAATTCAAATTACGGAATAAGAAGTAATCGTGGTACGATTCTGAAATTATAATTGCGATTAAAATCCATAATTAATTCCCTAGATCTCGAGATAATGAAGCGGATTACTGCAGTTGGAATCGTCTGTGAAAATCTAGTTAGCATGTAAAATTCGCAATTTCTTTGAGACGGTCGGAGTCGACACGTTTTTCGAGGCATCGCGATTCGGGTCTTGCGTGTCGATTTTGATCGCGACGAAAGGCACATATAGTGACGAGGACCGACCGGATACCCTTCGGTACCACAGGGTGGTCACATAGTGGAGTCCCATTGTACAATCTCTAGGGAATGCCGCAAAGGACCCGCCTAAAAGTAAACACTGCCCGGCAACATAATACCTCCAGTATAGATAAATCCACAGTAGGCCTATCCAAGGTAGGTCATAACCACATAAAGGAACTCAATGAGTTTAATATTAATGTCGAGGCGTTCAGAATATCATGGATTTAGGGGTACAAGTAAAAATGAATAAGTCGATACATGAACTTCGGAATAGATAAAATGTGATAGAGTACGGCCAGTTTGTGGCGGAGAGGCGGCGATCAAATCTCAGGCGCGAATGCATTCTGGTATGCGGACCTAGGAACATGGCCCCAAAACAATAATGTGAGATAATAAATCTCGATGAGTGGCATAGTTTATAAGGAAAAATAACATTTTATATTTCAATGGTTCTCCTCTCAAAACCTTAGTTCATCTTTGTAAAGTTCCCAGGATTTAGAAACATTTCACAAAACCCGACTTTTACCCCGAGTCCAGCATATGCGGATCATGCTCAACAAATTAGTCGTCCCGATGTTAAGAAAACATAATCTGATTGCACAACATAAAGCCAAGCACCAACCGTATAGTCGACAGTGATAAAAATATATAAAATGCACCAAAACCATGAGTATTAAAATAGTTATACCACATTTAGAAAATCAACAGCGTCCATACCACATAAACCAACGGTTATGCCAGGTACCATATGCTCATCTACTAGCCGTCGAGATCAAACCGACCTCGCGTCCATAGTGGCAAACCGGAATACCAAACCGTCGAATTGACGGGCCTCGCGTTCTGCGTGGCAAGCCCGGAATACCAAGCGGAGTCGGGTCAAGCAGGCCTCTTTGTTCAAGTGGTGGCAAACCCGAATGCGAACCGTGGTCAAACCGACCTCACGTTAAGTGTAGGCCAGGCCACCAAGCCTAGTGGAATCAAGCGAGCCTCCACGGCAATGTGGCAACTAATAGTCGGGGGTCCAAACCGGCCTCACGTAGCGTGGCAACTAATAAACCGTCGAGGGTGGCAGGCCTCAGCGGCGTGTGACTAATAAACGTTCTCATTCTCCCATGCCTTTCCAACAATGCGAGTATCGAGTCGGTCACAAAATCTTAAGATCCCCCTTTTCTTTTACAATAGTTTTCAAGATGGTTTACAACCTGATCCATGTACCTAATCGAGCACCCTTAGACTCATCCCACGAACCTGATGGAACTTTCAAATATAGTTAAAATGTTGACAAAATTCACATGAAATGATACTTGTTTTATATGAAGCAGAAAATCATGTTCAGATACAACCAACCATTTGATCAAAACAATATATATGTAAGTATTTAATCACAATAGATATATCAACACAATACCCCAAATCATTTAAAAGCATATAAACCACTCCTGAGACTATAGGCCTTTCAGTCCGGCTCCCACGGGATCGTCTCACGCGTGTGAGTGCTGTGTATAGATAAAACTGCTTAGGCTCTAATAAGCGAACCAACAACCTTAGGATGCCCAGAAGGCCTTAGATAGCGTAGAGCAGAAACCATCCAAATTGGACTCAGACGGGTCCAATTACCTGAGTGTGCCTATAGGCCAGATACAAGATTATGGGGCTTTTCACCAGACTAATTTCGAAATTGAACCACTCGATAATTCTAAAAACATCGATTTCACTAATACCTTCAACGATTTTAGTGATTTGACCGAATTGATACTCTATTTCAGTCAGAGCTTCTCGGTAATTACGAGGAAACAACCTAAAAATGGAAAACTAACCAAGCGGCGTCCAAAATTTACAAACCACGTATCAATGCGACGAGACCCGAGGGAATTCATTGGTACCATTACCTTGATTTCTTGATCGCTGTGGTGGCCCGAAAGCGATCTAACCGGCCAATTTCGTTTCGTTGTAACTTCAAAACGGTGCGAAATCTCTGCAAAAGGGACCCACGTAGATGAGTTGAAGGTCAAAATGGTGGAAAGAATTTATGGGGTGGCCTGAAGTGGTAGGAAAGTAGTAGAAAATCACAAAACTGGTGAGAAAGCGGTGCGGCCGCCCACGTCGAGATTCGCCAGGCGGATCCGGCGCGTCGGCGGCGGTTAGCGTGAAATTTCTGGCCGGCATCGTCGGCGGTGCACCACCTCATGGTCGAGCCTGCCAGCTGTTGGTGGCGGAGGTGCCTCGTCTGGTTCCGTCTTCCGCGGCCCAGCAGGTGGCTACTCGGCTGAATGGTGTTCCTGGGTTTGAGTTTTCTCTTAGGTTTTTGGGGTTGAAGTGTCTTGGAGGCTGGTTTCATTGGAATCCCAAGTATGTTTATATAGGGTCTTAGATTCGATTTCGAGTAAAATCCGGATGGAAATTTAGACAACGATAAGTCTTCACTATTGAACTTCTAATGGTGTGACTTTTTTATCAGTAAGTCGGATTGTGACGTTCGCCGTCTATGGACTCGTGTCGGCTGAGGCCTACGGAAAATGAATTGCCTTAGTCGACCCAAAATTATTCATTCTTGAAAGAGTCGACTTTGGTCAACCCTTGCCCAAGTGTTGGTCAAACCTAGTCAACTTTGGTCAAACTTAATCAAGCTTGGTCGAGCCGTTTCAAACTGTATTATTTAATTGGGTCATTACAATCCACCCCAAAGAAAATTTCGTCCCCTTGAAATTCATTGCAATGTTATGGAAGAGATGAGAATCTTGGCTCCTTGTCCCGGTCTCCCAGCTCCAAAGTCGCTCCCTCGACTGGTGGTTTCTCAAATGGCTTTCACTAGGATATGGTCTTGTTGCGAAACTCCAACTACTCTTCCTAACCGAGTGCGCATGTTGCTCCTCATAGGATAGATCATCCAGCCATTTCCGATCTCTGGTGTCTCGAGCACATGTAGGGAATCTGGAATACTTGCGTAGCATGGAGATGTGGAACACATTTGGACTCGAAAACTCTCAGGCAAAGTCAAATCACATAAGGCCGCGGGACCTATCCTCTCAACAATCTCAAAAGGTCCTATGTAGCGAGTTGCTTTCCTCGCTTCTGGCGTACCACCTTCGAGGAGAGTTTTAAGATGCCTCAGTCCTCGACCTGAAACTTCGAAGATCCTTTAGAATATCCATAACACTTAAATATTCATCAAGCATTATCTTGACCTTAAGCGAGCTAAGGTTGGCATCTGATCTTCCATCCTCAAAAACCCTACGGGTCGACTTTCTGTCCACCGCAATTTGGTCTGCATTACCTACGATCCTAAGGTGGAGGAAATAATGGGATGGATTCGGCAAACTCATTAGTGAATCCCTAACAAACCATGCTCATAAACATTTCAATTATACATAATTCAAGATATCTCAAGAAAACATGAGCATTTCACATATATTAGGTTGATGATGGAAACACATAAGTAATACTACCATCTCGACCCCTCACTCCCGGTGATTCTTTCGAGGCTTTGGCTAGGGATTCTTGATCATCTGAGATAATGACAGGTGTTGGGACTTGAGGATATGCCCACATCCCATATATCTATGACCTTTACAGGATTACGACCCGAGGACTAGTCAATAAGATCACATTGTCCGATACATCAATCCAGGACTCTCATTCTCATACCCGTGTCATGCTTTAAAACAATTTCACGACATTCAACCACATGGATATTTAAAAACATCATACCCAGTGGTCAAAGATTTCCATATATATAAATATGCATTATATCACTGGCAAATCCACACGGTCAAGCACGGAATGGTACAAAATTCCCACAACATCAAACCACGGTAACGGGGAGAAGGTTATAAGATCCCACCTTCCTTGGATTAATCATAGTCTCCCAAGGAAGTCAAAACCCAGGACTTCCTCGAGGATCTGCGAATATGAGTCATAAGATTCCTTAGCCTCTCCGCAATCAGGTGTCATGTAAATTACTCAAGTGGTCTATTACTTATCACCACTTTCGACTCACGTATATTCTTATACCTTCCAACATAAACCTTGATCCCCCAGAGTGCTCTCTGCACACTTCTTTAGGATCGACATTTGCTTACTCGATGATAGGGTTACACAAACAACGCACTCAACCTGAAACACCTCTTGCCTCTATCTCATATTACTCATTTGAAGATAAAGTGCTAAGGGTTCTTTTCTTGGGATCACCCGAGTTTGGAGCAAAAATGATCGAAGTTATGGCCCAATGCTAACCTTGACCATAACGGAAAAATCCGACCCAAAAGATGCAGAATTTATGATTTTTCCCACTCTTTCCATAAGTTTCCAACGAATCCAATCCCGATACTCAAACACATCAAAGCCACTCTATTCAACGGGAACATCTTCCAAAACACATCTTAAATAAGAATCTGGGAAGCACCAGCTTATCACTCAACCAATCTAAGGTTGGGATGAAATCTAACTTCCCGAGAGTAATCCATGAATCGTATCCCTCTATACAAATCACCTCAAATCTTACCTGATAACCCAGTTAAGTCTTACCTCCCCATCCTTCAAATTCCTGACCAAACCTAGAAAAGAACCATTCTGAGAATCAAACCAACAACCTTTACCTTTTGGCTCGATCTCCTTTTCCTAGTCAAACAATGAAGTGATCACCTTTATTCTGAGAACCCATACATGAACCTGCGGTAATACCCGGTAATCCTAGGGAACTCCGCGCCGTCATCGTGGTTGGTTGCTCCCGATTTGCCGCTGCTTCTATTTTAGAGGATCCACATAGATACCATCGGCATTAACTACATCGAGAACCTTTCGGCCAGTAAATTCTCATTTCTTTGAACTTGGCGCTCTGACTAGTATTGCCTTAAAGTCTGTAACACAGGCGAATGTCTCTCATGTTCCAACTCGCTACCAGTACACTAGATATCGTCGATGAAGACAATGACAATCCGATCTAAGTATGGACCAGAGGGCGGTTGTGACACACGAACCGATTAGTTGACACAAGTAGCCGCCGGAATACCGTGAATGTGGTGACCGACATTTTCACGAATCGGGGCGAGTCTCCTTTTATGCAGGAGCTCTACCCGAATACAGTCCCCAAACAGTCAAATATATTTCACCAATATGAATCAGAAATGATACTTAGGACATTTATCAGCAATACTCATCAGCTACTCACCAGACAGCTATATCAGAGATGGTTTTAAAGAGGTTAATAATTTATTCTTACTCTGGCCCATATATTTAAATTAGAAAGATTTTAATGCAATGGACTCTGTCGATCGAGGCAGAATACAATCAGAAGGCACTGCCCACAAATCTCAGTCACATGGATGAGCGAGTCCCCTCTTGTATGGCACCCACGTACTTTGTAAAATAAGGGGTCCCACGACCAGGTGAGCTAGCTCAGTGGGAGGAATCGCCTAGTAGACTCTCACCCTAGTGCAGTGCAATGTTTCAAAAATAAAACACCGTTCAAGCAAATACGAAAAGTCCTACTTGAGGTCTCTATTAACTCAGATCCGGTGTCCCAGACTCTACTCCTTTCGCCTCGTATAGGGGTAATTATATTAATGAGTGGACCAGCCTCAAATCTAAATATATATCAGATTGGGCTGCTCAAAATGTTGTTATGTATTGTTTGTTTTGTGGACACCTCCGTTGAATATATCATTACAGGCGTAGCTCAGAAGCGAGTTAGTATATTATTTGGTTTGGACTACCCTCGATCCATTTTACATTATTAGACAACCTCAAGAACCTTTTCTCTAGAACTTCCCCATCTCTTCATCACTCTAAAAATCCCTGGGTAATCGTGCATATGGAATACATGTATACCGGTTCAAATACAGTCTAAACCATGCAAATATATATACATGAATATATTTACATAAAAAAATATATCATACAACATGTTATGAAATTAGCATTTCGACACGAAAAATTAGCACAAAGCTTGGGCTAATGTTTAAGCTTCTAAAAGCAATTCGATTCGAATTACTTAACCAAACACATAATTTTAGGAAAATATATTCTTGAATATTGTTTAGGGAATAGTGAAACCTCGGTTGCCTATTCGAAGATCACAAATCAACGGTTCACTTAGTGAACGAAATTCACGACCATTCGACTGAATTCAATCAAAGCATGATTTACCCAAAACAAACCCTTTTACCATTTTTTCAGTCATGGAGCAGCCACGGAGCTGCTCCGTTTTGAACTAAATTTTACCTTAATTCGGTCCCGATGTTTGGGGCCGTCAGCAAACCTAATAACTAAACCATAAAACATCAAAAACGCTTAAAAATGAATAAAAGCATAGTAGGAAAATCCTACCTCTTGGAGTTTGACAAAAACTCTCAAGCAGGGGTCCACGGCGTATTTGCTCGTAGAGCGTTTCCCTTCTTGCTCGTCGAATCAACGGTCAGATCGCGGTATTTAAGAGAAGCACCCTCTCTCTAGAAGACTCTCTAGCGATAGCGGTACTGGATCTTCAATTGCTCCACACGTTTTGCTTTGGTTCATTTAAGGGAGGAAGATGCACTATTATTCTTTGGCGTTTTATGATTTAAATCAAATTCAAAAATGTATTATCATCCATTTCCCAGTTTGATATTGACACTACTTTGATGTCTTTTCATCATTTCTCTCTCACCATATATTGTGGTGCATCTTATATGTTGCCTTTAAATCGCATAAAAAATCAATTCTATTTTGACGCGATGCCTCTCAGAAAAAGCGTGTGGTCGGGTGTCTGGGAAAATTACAGAGGCCACGTGCTAACTTCAGTTTTAGACGATTCCAACGGTGAAATCCGTTTTGACTCAATAAGAATCTAGAGAATAAATTACACGGATTTTTGTCAGGACCACAATTTATGTCATTAGAAGATTTTGTCATATTAAAAGTGAAATTCTGGGTCAAGGTTCCTTCATCCATGGCTACTTTGGGGCATTGGGGTGAAAGACATCACTGAAACTCATACGCCCCCTGTCTAGTCACCCAGATCGTCTTGGAATGTTTTTGACTCTAATCCTTAGTAGTAATTTTGACCTCAAGCTGATCTTAAAACCTCTTTTCCTAGATTTGATCAAACCGGTCTGTCAAATCCAGGCGAGGATATTGATTCTACCAGTGACCTTATTCTAACTACATAGATCTATACCGCCTCTAAGTACCATCAGGAAGAAAAGGAGCATATTCACGAGAATAAGTGGACATAAGTCATTTCAAGGACCAAGGTTAAGGAAGGTATCTGAAACAGCTGGATGGAGTTGCACGACAGTATACGACCAAGGGATTCAGAACCTGGGAGCTGCGATACCAGGCGACGGGGACCCGACCGGGATGCCCTTCCCAGGGGTACCGGGTGGTCGCCTAGTGGAGTCCCATTGCCACGATCTCTAGGGAATGTGCACAAGGGGCCCGCCTAAAGAAAGTAAACACCTGCGACATAATACCTGAGTAACCAAGATAAATCCAGTAAACCCCATCGGTGGGGTCATAACCACATCATACATAAAGACGCAATGAGTTTAATAGTAATGTCGAGGCGATTAAGAATATCGTGGATTTGGGGTACAAGTAAGAAATGAGACCAGTCGATACAACAAGCTTCAGGAATAGATAAATGTGATGAAGTCAAATAATTTGTGGCGAGGAGAGGCGTCATCAGCGCCCGCATTCATTCCCTCTGGCTATACAGACCTAGAGGCAGTTTAAAGCGATAATGTGAGATAATGAAATCTCGGTGAGTGGCATAGTTTATAAGGAAAAATAACATTTTTATATTTCAATGGTTCTCCTCTCAAAACCTTAGTTCACTCTTTGTAAGGTTCTAGGTTTAGAAACATTCACAAAGTGACTTTTACCCAAGTCAGCATATAGATCATATTCAACAAATTCAGAAATTAGATCCCAATGTTGAAAACATATCTGAATATTACCCATGAAACCTCAAAATGAGCACAAAGCATGTATGATCAATAACGTGATAAAAAAATAACCATAAATGCACACCAAGCCATGAGTATTAAAATAGTTATACCACATTTAGAAAATCAACAGCGATCCGTAGTACCACATGAAACCAGCGTTTATGCGGTACCATGCTCATCTGGCCCGAGTGATTAAACCGGCCTCACGTCCAGTGGCAGGCCGAATGCCAGCGGGTGGATTGAGCCGACCTCCGTTGCGGTGGCGAGCCCGAATACTGGCGGGTGGATTCCAGCGAAGCCTCCGTTAAAGTGGCAAACCAGAATACCGTCGGTAGATTCGGCCGACCTCCGTTCGTCGGCGGCCAGAATGTCTGGCGAAGTGGAATAGAACGACCTCCGCGTTGTGTGGCAGCTAACCAGCCGTCGAGGTCCAGCGAAGCCTCCGCGTAGCGTGTGACTAATAGCGAGTGGGGAATCCCGATGAAGCCTCCGCGCGTGGCAACTAATAGTAGTTCTCATTCTCCACGTCATGCCTTTCCGATATCTGTATAGTGGTCCCCAAATCTCCGGAATCCCCCTTTTTTCTTTTACAATAGTTTTCAAGATAGTTTACAACCTCAATCCATCCTTACCCAAATATCCAAACCATACAAAAGCTATAAGTCACAGGTATGGTAAAAAACTTAAAATGGTTAAAATGTTGAGCAAAATTCACATGAAATGATAACTTGTTTTATAGAGCAAAATCATGTTCGAATATTAGCCAACCATAATTCAGAAAACAAATATATATGTAAATGTTTAATCTGATAGATATATCAACACAATACCCCAAATCATTTAAAGCATATAAACCACTCCACCGGACTATAGGCGGCTCAGTCCGGCTCCTGCGAGGATCGTCTCTAGGCATGTGATGCACCGTAGTATAGATAAACTCTTGCAGAGGCTGCAATAACTGAACCAACAACCTTAGGATGCCCAGAAGGCCATAGAATAGCGCATTAGAGAACTAGAAACCATCAGGTGTCTGGACTCAAGCCCAGTTAAATTGCACAGTGTGCCCTATGGGCGATGCCTAAAGTGGGGCTTTTCACCGGAAGCTAATTTCTGAGGGTGAACCCTCCGATAATTCCTAAAAACATCGATTTCACTAATACAACTTCAATTTTGTCCAATTTGACCAATTGATACTCTATTTCAGTCCCGACTTCTCGGTAATTACCCGAAACAACCTAAAAATGGAAAACTAACCAAACGACGTCCAAAATTTACAAACCACATATCAATGGAAAGCCCGAACCGGGAATTCATTGGTACCATTACCTTGGTCCAACAGTAGTTGTGGTGGCCGGAAAACCCGATCTAAGCTTCGGCCAATTTCGTTTTCGTTGTAACTTCCAAACGGTGCGAAATCTGCAAAAAGGGACCACGTAGATGAGTTCAGAAGGTCCAAAAATGGTGGAAAGGAGCTATGGGGTGGCCTGAAGTGGCCGGAAAATGGCCAAATCCGCGAGCTGGGTGAGAGAAATCGGTGCCGGCGCCGTCGGGTTCCTTCGGCCATATCGACGTCCGGCTGGTTGGCGTGAAATTTCGGCCGGCATCGATCGGCGGTACTTGGCGCGCCTCATGGTCTGGCGTGTAGCTGATACAGTTGGCGAGTGCCTAAATGCAGTTCCATCTTCCCCATTGTGCAGTGGCTACTCGTACGAATGGTGTTCCGGTTTGGAGAGTTTTTCTCTTAGGTTTTGGGGTTCAAAGTGTCTTGACTAGTTTCATTTGGAGTCCCAGCTAACTGTGTTTTCTCTCTAGGTCTGGTCAATTTGGTAAAATCCGGATGAATTTGAACCTTGATAAAGTGCCTCTTTGTTGAACTTTAATAGGCTTCGTAACTTTTATCAGTGGTAGTTGCTGACGATTCCTTCCACGTCTATACATTTCGTATCGGCCGAGGCGCTGAAATGGTGCCTTAGTCAACTGAGTATTCAGCTTTCTTGAAAAGTCTTTAGATCTAACCCACTAGTGTTGGGTCAACCCCTGGTCAACTTTTGGTCAGAGCTTAATCAAGCTTGGTCAGGCAACGTTTCAAACTTGTATTATTTGAGTGCGGGTCATTACACTTATAGCGTGTACTCATGTACCATAAGTGGTATGAGTAGAGAAATGATGAAAATGGACTGACGAGTAGTGCTTAGAATATCAAATGCGAGAAAAAGGGACATAAATGTCAATTTTTTGGAATGTTAGTAGACTAGATGCCAAATTAGAATAGTGCTTCATCTCCACTTTAAACAAGCCAAGAAACGTGACTTTCAAACCAGTGGAATCACGATGGCGTGGAGGACCAAAATGGTGATTCCCCAGAGAGAAAGTCTGCGACTTCTCTAGAAGCCTACTTGCGATCGGACGGATTGGATTTCGACAGACAAGAGGGCGTTCCTGTGGGCTTGAGCTCTGTGTCTGGACCAGGTTTGCGAGTTTTTGACAACTCCGAGGTAGGATTTTCTCCCTACTTGTGTTTATTCCTATTTTTAAGGGTTTTACGATGTTTAGGTTAGTTTGAAGCGAGTGATTGCGATCGGTCCCAAAACATGGGGCGAATTGTAGAATTTTCTTGGATTTTTGGGATGCCGTGACTGCCAGAACTGAAGTGGGCTGTTTGTGTGGAGAATTGGCGCATTAAAATGCTTTTTGTACTTGAGATGATAAAGGCTGGGAATGGGCCGTTAGATCGGTCTCAAAACATGGGGCCAGAGATTGATAAAATTTTGGAATATGGAGACCGTGGGTACACACTCAGCCTTCTTATTTAGGTAGTAGAAATCATACCTTGTTTGTGTGTTGATGTGTGTATTGATTGAATTGAGGCCGGAAATGGTTCGTGAAACCGGGTTCACGCAAAGTAGCCACAGAAAATTTATGATTTTTAGGGCCATGCAAGGTTTTACTACTCCGAGAAATAAGTGTTCAGAAATCATCATCCGTGAAGTGTATTGTTTGGTGAAGTAATTCGAATCGGGTAGCACATTGTTTGAACATTAGCCCAAGTGAGCGCTAATTTTTTGGTGTGTGTGAAATGATAAAATCATAACATGTTGTATGATTTAATTTCTATGTAAATATATTCCATATTATATATTTACATGTAAATTACTCTTTATGTCTGACCGCATCTATACATTCCATATGCCTTTGGACACCTAAGTTATAGGAGTAGTGCATGAATTAAAGATAGAAGAAAAAAGTTGGATTAGTCATCTTCTAATCATGGAGGTAATTGAAAGCTAAAATAATATCAACCGTCAGGCTTGAGCCCGGTGCAAATATTTATTCATGGAGGTAGTCTGAGCAAATAATATATCGGCAAGAATTAGGGCGTTGATTGAAATATTTATTCATGGGAGGTAGTCCACAAACAAAATATCCTCTCTCAATACAATCAGGCTTGACCCGATTGATATATATATTCATCGGAGGGTTGCCCCGCCCAATAACACAGCCAATTTGGGTGCGAGGCTTGGCGGGGTGGCGAAGGCTCCATTCAGATGGTGTCTGTAGGCCTTCCGACCAGTAGGGCTCTGCGACTAACTTTGAATGGCGTTTAAGTGGAACATTGCCTGTACCGGCTCAAGTAGCCACCCAGGCATTCCTGCGGCTATCACGCCGCCTCGTGAGATCCACCTCATGTACGGGGCGTGCGTGAGACGGTTCGTCATGAGGTTGGATAAGAGAAGCGAGATTGTGGCTTTGATGATATTTACATGTGTATTAAATTTGAGTATTTTAATATATGTTGTATAAAGTAAAACATTTGAACTCTTGAAACTATTGAATCTCGTTTGAATGTGTGTTGAGCACGATTGTTGAGCTAAGTAGAGCCGTATTGGATATATATATTGCATATATTGTTGATTAGGTTTTAAAGTTTATCTTTGTATTTGGTGAAACTCCGTAGAAGGCTCCTACGATACTAAAAATCGCGTCAGATACTTGAAACCTCCGCTGTAATTAAATGGGTTGAATGGTGAGTCAAAGGACCCGGGTTTTGAGGCGTCTGACGTAATACCAGACATTAATATTACTAAATTAGATATGGCAACCATTATTTAATTTAAAATTATCTTTAAATATGATATTATGACATTGGGTGATATGATCTCATTAAGCCTGAAATTATTTTAGATCCAATTCATAAAATTCCTCATGTTTATTAGATTATAGGGCATCTATAATCATTTATTAATGGATCATAATAGAGCCCACATGTTTCAAGTTAATTTTAACATGCCTTAGTTCAATATTTTACATTAATTTATTGGGTTTCCATAATAATAATAATGCTTCATAAGACATTAATATTTACTAAGTGAATCTTGATAACCATTAATTTAATTTCTAAATTATCTTTAATATCTTAGTATAATTAGACGTTCGATTCATTCTGAAAATCAATAAATTAGTATTTTAGTTCAATCTCATAAAATCAGATCATGTTTTATACGTTGAGGGCATTACATAGTGTTGTGTGGATCCTTAATGGAGTCCACATCATTTCAGTCTGCTCCAGTAATTTAACATGCACCATTCAATATTTTACGACTAATTTAATGGTTTCCATAATAATATCTGAACGTGTTATGGAGTGGAATGCAATGTAGCCATTTAATTTCAAAATTATCTTTCCAAGTATTATCGACATTAGGTTTGCCACAAATCATATAAAATTTTAGTATTTTAGTTTCATTCCCATAAAATTCGATCATGTCATTTTATTATTGGACCCATGTAATGGAGCCAGTAGGTTTTCAATTAATTAAATGGAATTTTAACCTTTACTCAATTCAATAATTTTACATTCAAATTAACCTCATCCTTCTATAATAATATTATCTAAGACAAAACAAATATCATTATGCATATGTATATATCTGATGAAATTATATGGCACCACCTATTCTAAGTAGCATGGCAAGCATACATCATAATATTATATCTATATAAAACAATTATAGCAAAATAATAATGGGCCCATAATCTTGGTTTCCTAAAGAAGAAAAAAATAAACAAGCCAATGGGCCAAGAGCCTCTTGATATCTAGCATGATGTCTTTCCATAAGGTCTTGAAATTCTTTTGAATTATGGATTAAATTAGAATTGATTTCTAAGGTTTTAAGCCAAAAGCCACAAAACTCTTAACTAGTCCCATATAAACCAAGCACCAAATGGTGGACCAATCCACGTACACAACTTTGATCTATCTACGATATTATCAGGAAGGTATGTCACCACATGAAGACAGCAATGACATTTGTGATTAATATTTACTAGAAGCCCCACGCATGTGCAAAAAAAATCAAAAAATAAAATGTTCTTGGTCACGCTGCAAAGCACTTGAGATCATATGAAAGAAATTTGCCAGAGGATGAGACATACTTAAGAACATCGATGCAAAAATTCATACGTCCAAATCGAGAGACTACACACCCCAACAGCGTGCGGCCAAACTAAAATGTAAAGCCGCATTCACGCGGACCTTGGACGCGAGAAATTTTTATAAGGAGGTAGATCACGAAGAAAGGGATGTTTGTGATTTGATTCCAATCCAGCTAGCGCGACCTTTTAGCGCCCTCGGAAGCCAAGCGCGCTGGAGTCTGTCTGCCGCTTTACTCGTTCACACGTGTGGAGGCACGTGTCGAGATGTGTATTCTCTTCTCCGACCCTCCTTTGTGTCCCTACATGATTATGGTGTTGGTATGCTGGCTTAGAGGCTTAGTCTACGAAAAACAATGAACAATAACATGCGGTTGTTCCACTTTGGATACTTATTATATAATTATCAATAAATCGAGCCCACATAGAATTATCAATAAATAAATAAATAATAAATCAATGAGAATACCTAATCTTATGATTAGCCTCGAAGTTACATAAAAAAAAAATACAATCAAATTTCTACCATGGATTAAGGCCAAAATAAAACATTCATTCATACAAAAATATAAATAACATGAAACATAAAACCTAGGCGTCATATATCTAATTAGATCAAATATACATGTAAAAAATATAATGATTCGGTTTACCACACATTGATTCAATCAGGCTACGATACTAATTATTTGGGATCAATGTATACTTGAGCTTTGGATCATGATTGGATAAGATATGTGAGTGATACACTAATGTCATCGGGCTTAGGGTTTACCTAGCCTCTTAGTGCGGAACCTTTCAAGCTATTCTAATTCACGACAAATCTAGGTGTGAGGCGCCTAATTGCCGAGAGACTAAAGGAAAGAACACCAGCGTATGTGTGTAAAGACCCGGAGAATATATCAAGGTCCTAAGGAAATGGGTCTGTTATATACTCAAAATTCTAACCTTATGGGGTTACTTGTCAAGCAAACAATAATCGGGCGACACCAGCCACCTATATTGTATTCTATTTTTTTTTTTTTTTTATAATTAGAAATCAATTAGGAAGTAAGGGAGACAAATAGGCGAGTGTAGCAATCTCTATACATTAGAAATCCATTGGAAAGTAAGGAGGCTAATAATAGGCTTTAATAGCAATCTCCTATCTGCCATGTTAGATCGATAGATTTCTTTTTAGGAATAAGGTTTTTCTTGCATGATAAGTAACGAAACTCTTGTTTTATTATTGGTTTCTTATCTTTTAAATAATTATTAATGAACTATATCATAAGTCGTCTGCTAAATGGGAGGATCTAATAGTCACTTGCTTTTGATTAATTTTGTCTTATAATGGATCCATAGTGCTTAAAACATCAAGTTGACAATTTGTTAAAAAATGTTTCAATTGGGATAAATGCTGATGAGTGGAAACATTTCTAAGAGAATAACTTTGTTTTCAAATAAGAAAATAAAGATATGTTGATGACAAAATTTTATTTTATTTTAATCTACAAAACTTACTAGATTATTTCAAATATACATTTTAAAATTAACCCATTTTAATTACACAAAAATTTAAATCTATAATATATCATCTAAAATAAGACCTTTATGTAAAAAATTATTTCTAAAACATATTTAAAAATATTAAAATGAAATTAAAGTTTCTAATGAGATTTTAGCTCTTAGGAGTTTATGGTGTCATTTTTAATTGAAATTCCAATTCCCAAACTTCACCTTCATCATATTTAATTAGATCAATCACAACTAAAAATAGTGGAGTTCAAACCGAATCATATGACATCCACAGGATAACCAAAACCAAGCCATTCCATGACGGGTTAGAGTAGAACAAAATGTTCTTAAAAGCTAAAAAAAATTACGAGATGGCAAGAAGACATTGGAGGAAGAAAGGAATAATGCAAGATGTAACATGGAATCGGCCGCTGTGAGATCACATGGCATGGCCTTGTAGATACAACTAATGGAGCATGATTGTGTTGTGAACAGAGTGTGCTACGTAAGGTCACAAGTAGCGTCTTTTGATTGAAGCTTGTTTGTTCTATTCCACGTGTCATTAGTATTGGTTATTACCTATGTGGCACAATAAACAGAGGACAATTCGCTCCTTATTTGTACTACCAAAATGCAGAGGATGTAGCACTAACCACCGCCGTACATAACCTAACATCACATTTATGCTCTCATTTCCGCTAGAATTGGAGTTAGAGGCATATGTTGGGTTAATTTTAAAAGAATTTATCAAAAATAAGTTGGGAGTGAAAATAACATTTTAAACCTAATATACAAAATTTGTCATCTATTCTTTCAAAAAATAAAAAAAAAATTATCATCTATTTTTAAAAAAATTTAAAATTAAATCTGTCAATCATAGTCATTGATTATGACATTAATTTTAAAATTTCAAAATATTTTTAATACTATAATAAATAACTACAACATTAAGATAAAAAAAAAATTCAATATTATTATATTAAATAGCTACGAAGTATTATTGTTATGTACTAATTTTGATATTATTTTATTTTTAACTATTTTAATAATTTTATTTTTCAAAATAAATTATATATGTCCAATACTCTTAAAATGATGAGAAATTATGTTTTGAAGGTTAGATGAACCCTTATTTGATAGACCATCAAAATTAAGCCGATGATACATATTTTGTGAGAGACAAAAAATGTTCATCTCCATCAGTCAACACTCCCAATTTGCCATCTCCCCTTTACAAATGCCACTTCCTATTTTTCACTGACGGAACTTGCTTCGATTTTTCTTTTTCCAATTAGTGTTCAAATTTTTGGATTTTTTTTTTTTGTGTAATAAGCTAGGAATAAATTAAATCAACTTTTGATATATATCGTACATTTACTATATTAATAAGTAATTTAATAAATACAAAAAACAATATTTTTTCTTATTCATAATAAAATTTATTTATAATATTAATAATTTTTCATATTTTAATCTTATTTTTTTATACTTTTTATATTTTAATTTTTATAAACCTAAAATTTAAAAAAAATAGAAATAAAACCCCTTGAAGTTAAACTTTTTTAAGGTAAAAGTAATAAAAAAAAAACCTTAACTATTTAACAAAAAAATATTATTAATCATTTTTAGTATTCAATTTTAAAAATAATATTTGAAGTGAATAAAATTAAAACGTAAATGTGTTACAAACTAAAATTAACAACACTAACAATTAAGCGTACCTTTAATTTATAACATTGTTACTTCTAAATCTATATATGAAAATTGTGGAATTTTGTTTAGGTTTTGATTTTGGAAATTTGGTAGGTGGAATTGGCGTAATGCCATAGTGAGCACAAAGAACCTAAATCTTTTTAGAAGCTTTTAGGTCTTTTAATTTGATATTGGAGTTTAAGTTGAGAACACAACTTAAGACCTTCTCTTTGGCGCCTTGCTGAATCCTATATTAAGGAAGTCAGAATGGATTGTTCACTCCATGTTTTTCTCTAAGGGAAATTTGCTTGAACTCTACGTAGGTTAGCTATAGAAGACCATAAAAATCTCTACCGGTAAGGCTCTGGCATCCACAGCTCTTGCCATCAAGGTTGCCTAGAACACATCATAATACCATTTAGGTCACTTAGTGTTCCATCTTAAGTTTTGTAGAATTTAGTTCTTTCTCCATAAATGCTTGGATCACCTATGAAGTGTTTGGTTATAGCATAAACCAATCTTATGATTGAGTTTTGTTCTCCTTCCTCATTTGTACTTTTTAAAATATGAAATCTTTCTTTTTCACTTAGGTAGTTTTCCCACCAAAGTTTTAATGTGCCATTGAAACCTGCTGTGACTAATTGGACAGCATTCCAATCATCATCTGTTTGCAAATAGCGATAGGCGCCATTTGCATTTAGTGGCTAATGAAGATTTCATGTTCAGAAAGAGCATCTATATTCCAAGAATAGATGTCATTGCTATTATAACTATTTTGTTTTGGTTGTTTTTCCTCAAATTGTAAATCTGGAGGAGTAGGCCTTTGATAAAAGTGTTTTGATCTTTGATGCCAAGTTTTAACTTGTTTATTTGTTCTTCTTCTTGTTGGTAATATCTTCAATAAAGTTTTGGAAACAATAGAATTTGTTTCTGATCACTTAGAAAGAAGTTTACTTGGGTTTTGAACAAGAGGGATCTTTTATTTCATCCTGCTAATTTTTGTGTTAGAGTCTTATCAATTCATCATTACTTTTATTACCTCCTAATTTAAGGGGTTTTATTGGTTTGAATATAGACTTTCTTGTTTTCTTGTTTTTCTTCCTTTTCGAGGTTTATAATTTTTTGTAAAGTATTTACTTTCAATTCTATTTAATTGAGTAGAAAGATGTTCATAAATTTGATTTATGGGAGTATTTTGTTGCTGAATACCTTTTATATCTTCGGTTTTGTCATTATGTTTCATCTTCTTTTGAATCAATTTGTTTTTAAAAGGTGAGGCTATTATTTCTACACCTTGAGCCTTTATTTTATTTCTTCCAAAGGGGGATGGGTTGATACTATCTTCTTTTCGAGTAGTATTCTGACTTCCATTCTTTTAGTTTTATATTTATTGAGAAAGGAATATTTTATTTGATTGTTCTGCATAAATATCAAAAATATGTGTGTGAGACCGGAAAATCCATGTTTCCTAGGAAGGATAAAATGGTAATTTCGGTTGAAAATCGGAATTTTTCAGATCTCGGATAATGGCTTAATTCACCGTTGGAATCGTCTCGCGAAATCTAGGCGCCACGTGAATTCGTCGAATTAGGGAGCCGGTCGAGATTTCCGTTTTTCGGAGGCACGGAGGATGCATGACACTTGGCCTTGCGTTTTGGGAGGCCCGGAGGCGCCACGTGTCCGGTGTAGATGCGGTCAAACTTGGTCAAGTGGGGCTCACTTGTGACACATGGCATGATGCCATTAGAGGGATATCTCGAGTAGATTGATAAGGATAAGGGGTAATCCAAGGTGTCGATGAGAGGAAATGGACATGTGGCGATGAGAGGACTTTGTCTTGGCCGAGTCTTCAAATCGGTTTGGGAGAGGGAAGGAGAGGAGAGACCGATAGAAAGGAGAGTGAGGAAGAGAGGGTTTTAGAGAGAGGCTCCACCTTCTCTCTAAAATTCCCGGCTATGGGTAATTAGCCTTCAATGAGGGATCAAGAGCAAAGTTGCTCCCCCACGGCCCGAGGACACGTGGTTGCAGGTTTCGGGAGTTTCGGTAGTACCGGGAAAGGTGGGGTTTTTCCTCTGCGCGACTCTTTGCTTAAGGGTTATGTAATGGATGGGGGATTTGTTGAGGCTGCGGATGGCCATGGTTTCGATTCCCAGCTTTGAAGTAGGGTTAAATCAGTGTTTGGACGATCCGCAGACATTTGGGTGTTTTGCTTGATTTCGCGTGGTGTCATGTTATTACCATGAGAAAATAACATGTTTGTGTGATGTTATTGACGGGTTTCAAACCGAAACCATGGATAAGTCTGCCGCCGTGTGAGCTAAGTTTATGTTATTATTATATTGAATTAACATGATGTATGGATTAAAATTATGTTAATATATGCATGAGTGATATATTAGCATGTGTAACTATGTTTGTGTGCCGTTGCATTGCACTTAGGTGGGAAGTAATCCAGGAAGTAGGGGAAATTCCCTCTTTTGGGCTTTTGCTCACCCGGAGTCGTATTTTTTAGGTCAGAAGACGGCTTAGGGGATGGAGGCGCTTAGGGGCCTTGGACGAAGAAAGCGGCTTGAATGGCCTTATCTTGTAATTTTGTTCTTTGTAAAATTCTGGGCAAGAAACCCATTTTTGTATAAATTGTAATTAACACAATTGTAAATAAATCATTTTATAAAATATATAATTGTGAATTTACCGAATGGATATAGTTGTCAATTTGGTTTACACATGTACGTGGCTCACGATGTGAGACACGTGGATTTCCGTGGGTTGACGGGTAGTCAACGGACACCCCGGGATTGGGGCGTCACAATGTGAACATTGGAATATTCATTTCCATTGTTTCCATAGTTGATACCATTGTTCTCTAAATTTCTCTTTTGTTTCTTGAGATAATTTTTTGAGAAAAAAAACCATTGCTTTTTCTTTATGTTCTTGAATTTTGCTTCTTTTCTCAAGTATTCTTTGTCTATTTCAAACACATTTTAATTGTCATCATGTTGGTGAGAGGGGCTCATCATTTGGTGACATCATTTGAAAAATATTGGAGACTACTCTGGAGAGTTTTGAATGTTTGGTTCGATCCTTGTATATTTTAAATGCGGAATAATGGAGTAGATAGTCTACTTCTTTCTAGATTCTAAGTTTGACTGGAACATTTGATCTCTGGAAGGTTCATTTCTAATAAATTCGGAAAGACCTTCACGGAGACCTATGATCTTGTTAAGTTTTTCTTTCTTGGCATCAAAATTCAAGGTTTGAACATTTCATCAAAATTAATTTGAAATACTCTTGTCCATCTTCTATTATGGATAAGAGCTTTGGTTGTTCAATCGGAATCGGTTTTGGAGCTAAGAGTTGTTTGAAATTCCATTGATTGTATTAAACATTCCATGGAATAGGTTTGGAATTATATTTGTTGAATTTTTCGTTTGCTTGCCAAATTAATGTTTGATCTTTTGGTGAGAGACAGGCAATTTGGATCTGAGGTCATTGCTGTAGTATACCTGTATGCTATAAGTATATTTCTTGACTGAGATCCATGTCATAATTTTGAGTTTGAATGTTTAGAGTTAAGGCTTTATGAATGCTCTTATCATTCATACAGTCTAACCTCTGAATTTGGATAGCTTGAGCCAAGCTCTGCAGTCCCAAGCTTGATGTATTTGTTTCCATTAATCCTAAAGGGAATCTGGAATTTGTTATGTCTTGCATCCTTGTGACACATATACATATAGAGTTTATCTAACCACCAGCTTTGGTTAAGGGTTTTGGTATACTGGATAGCTCTATGTAGAATTTTGAATTTTCTTTTTGAATTTGTTCTAGATCCTTAAGATACAAAAGTTCAATAGTTACGTACCGGAACCTATTGAATGAGAGTATTTTAAATTTGATTCTATAATCTTTTTTGAATTCAAAAGTTCTACTGTATAGTTCTTTAATATTTTGTTTTTGGCATTCCCGATTTTGATATCTTTGTTCCCAATCTTCTATAGAAACATAAAGTTTGTTTTCAAATTGTTGGGTGTTTTCTTGTATTTGTCTTAATTGTTCATCTATCCTGGATGAACTAGTATTTGAACTAGTACCTACAAATTTTTTGATGAAATTTGACATTTCTATCCTTTCTCACGATGTGGGATTCTAACATTTAGAGGGACCGCAAGGACCACTACCACACACGAGGGCTTCTGGTGACCAGCGGTTCTTGGGGTGACCAACCTTAGCTGTGGGAATCACAATTATTTTGAAAGAATACAAATACAAAAGTGTCAAAATTTTGCCCGAACTTGGCTACGATACCAATTCTCTACGGGACCTTAAACAATTTGAACATATATATTTTTGAACATTAAATATTAAAATTTTGAGCGGGAAATGCTTGATAAATTTGATTTCTTGAATGCGGCGGCGTTGTAACAACGGGTTTCACATTTAAACACCACTTAGTGGGTTGAGGGGTTTGAGGTTTCGACCTGATATACTATTTGAAGTTGAATATATTTGAACAAACATGAAAAAGCAGTATACAATTTTGAATCAAATAAAACTTGATGTGAAATTTGAATTGAAATTTATTGAACTTTGAAAACTTACAAACTTTGATACAGAAAGCTTGATCGGGGAAAGCTTAGTAAGCAAAGTTGGATACAAAACTCTCGAGCTTCTCTCTCTAGCATATCTCTCTAAACTTATCACCTTTAGCTAAGGGAGACAACCCTCATATATATAGGAAATTTTTGGATTTGAAATAAAACTTTGGCGTCCATAGCGGTGGATCACGTGCTGACTTTTGAAGGGTCCTATAACTTTTGAAGAGTCACGTCTCTTGCTTTTTTGAAGAGTCACACCTTTTGTGTCGACAATTTTGTTTTCTTACGCAAGTGGAGCTTTTGCTTTTGAAAGTGGGACGACCTATCAGCGTTTGAAATGATCTAAGATCTTTATCCATGCTTGTGGGTCCAATTTTCCATTCTTCATTAAATACGTAGGAAAGAAAGCATCAGGAATTGATTTCTTGGAATTTTTGAGCCTGTTACATTCTTAGAGGCAAAGGCTTTTTGAAGATATTGATATCACTCCTTATCATCCTTACTCAAGGGAGTGAAGGGAGGCCGTAGCACATGTCTTCATTTCTTGGAAGAGAAATTTGTCTTCGCTTCTTTGTGTCATCTCGTGCGAGTGAGTCGACGAGTTTGAAAGCGTCTGTAAACACGCGGATTGTTTGAGATAGGCCCTGTAAAGCTGTATTTGAAGGAAATGAGTTTCTTGTTATTGGGCTGGCAAGGTTGGGATAAGCAGGTACCTTGTAGCAGAAGAAGAGGGCTTTTGAGTGGGCTTTTCGGCAGTCAGTTTTAGCGGCGTAAACTTTGGGCTTCAGAGATTTTAATGACCCTCATTTGATTTTAGATTCCCTAGCCAAAAACTTGGGAATGGCTTGGATGGGATTGATGGGTACCTGAATCCCAACAAAGAATCAAGGGATTCTTAATTGAGGTATTTCAAAGAAAAGTGAATAGTATTTCCGGGAGGGAAAAAGCTTTCACGGTTGATTTGAAATAATCAAAACTTTTGGTGATTTAGACAGAGAGAAAATATTTGGATTAGCTCAGCAGAAGCCATTCCTGAAACCAATTTGGAAGAAAAGTTTTTTGAACTTTTTCATCAGGTTAAAAAACCGAGAATGAGTTTTTGGCTTTGTTTGTCTGAAAAGTATGGTACCAAGCATTTTGTAGTCATAAAAATCAAAAGTTTGAGGATCAAAATGTTGAAAGTCTTTTATTGGGTAAAAATATTTTGACCCCGATCTTTTTCGTGTGACTTTCAAAATTTTTGCATTTTGAATGCGAAAGTCATTACCCTCGGGGTTCATGACATGAGATATTTGAACGGACTCAGAGTATCTAGAGTATGAATTAAGTAGAATTTACGAGTTTTAGTATTTAGTTGGAAATGAAATACTTTTCATTTAAAAATCTTTTGACCTCGATCTCATAGGAAAGCTGATATATGATCGGGTTCTAAAATTTAGCTCAGCAAATTTTCATTCTTTTGTTTGGTATCTGAATTTTGGAGTTGGTGTTTGAAAAAGAAGAGGTTAATGGTTTCCCCAAAGAAACTTAGCGATTTGAAGTTTGAGGCCTTTGCTGTAAAGACTTAGAAAAATTCCAATTTACGAAATAAAGAGCAAGAAATCGTAATTTTGATTACAAAATTATATTACGGTTAAAATCCGTAATTAATTCTCTAGATCTCGGATGAAAAAAGCAGTTGTCTAGTTGGAATCGTCTCTATGAAATCTATTTAGCAAGTAAGAACTACGTGAATTTTAAGGGCGGTCGGGTGTACGTTTTTCGAGCATCGCTTCACAGGGTCTTAGTAAATCGGTTCGATGCGACAAAGGCCGCAGATAGCATGTACTCATGTATAAGTGGTATGAGTAGAAATGATGAATGGACGGCCGAGATAGTCTGAATATCAAATCTGGTAAAGGGCGTATTAGGCGTTTTAGAATTTGAGCACACAAGTCACTTTAGAGCCCAATTAGCAAATAGTGATTCATCTCCCTCATTTAATGACCAAAAACGTGAAGCCATTTTTGGTGATGCAGTAGCTCAGAGAGCTTTTAGAGAGAGAGAGGGCTTCTCTCTGGGTTGCAAGAATCTGCGGATTGGCGGTCTTGACACAAGAAGGAAAACGTTCTGCGGACGGGCTACGCGTGGACCACACAGGTTTGCGGTTTTGACAACTCAAGAGGTAGGATTTTCTCCCTAACGAGTTTTTATTCCCATTTAAGGGTTTTCGATGTTTCGGTTAGTTTGAGGCCGTGAGGAACGTTTGATCGATCCCGAAAACATGGGGCCGAGATTTGTGCCAAAATTGTTTGGGTTTTTTGGATAGCCGTGACTGCCCAGAAAAATCATTGGGCCTGTTTGAGTGTCAATGTTACTTCGATAATGTATTTATATTACAAAGGCGAGGAATGGGCAGCTTGATCGGACCTAAAACAGGATAGAAGTGTTAAATTTTGGAGGAAGAATGGAGACGGCCAGTGGCGCTCCACGGCTATTTAGGGGCTGTTTGGGAGTGGGTTGGTCTAACTTGTGTATTAAATGGTTGTATGGTATGCATTGGGCCGGGAATGGCCGTGGATTTGGGTTCTTGGTGAGCAGCTGTTTGTGATTTTTCGGAATAGTAAGCGAGGTTTCACTATTCCGGGAATATGTTTTGAAAAATATTTTCGATGGCTTATGTGTTTGTTCGAGTGATTTAAGTAAATTACTCGTGTATGATCGTGCTTAGTGAAGCTAATCTTGATGCTTGAAATTGATTAATTACATGACATGATTGTGTGATTGGATATTATGCGAATATATTCGTGTTGATATGTTTGCATGTAATTGAAAGCATGGAGCGCCGGCCCATTCATATGCCTTTGAAACATCCTAGGAATAGGAGTTAGTGCATGAGATGAGTGCAGAAAATGGTTCGGAGGGTAGTCTAAAATGTTAGTTATCGGTTAGTCAAACCGATCTAATATATCAATCGTCGGGCGGCCCGGTTGATATATATTCATCGGAGGGTAGTCCACAACTAAATAATATATCAACCGTCGGAGCGGCAGTTGATATATATTCATCGGAGGGTAGTCCACAAACAAATAATATATATCAATCGTCGGAGCGGCCCAATTGATATATATTCATCGGAGGGTTGCCCACTAATAAAACAAATATTCTCATACGAGGCTTAGGCGAGTGTGAGAGAGTCGGTGAGGACTCGGGATCTGAGTTGGTCATGTAGACATTCAAGTAGGATCATGCATTTGCTTGAATGTGTGTTTAAATTGGAACATTGCCTTTGCACTTAGGTGGTGAAGTGAGCCCACTTGGGAGGCGATTCTCCCTCTTGAGCTTAGCTCACCCAGGTCGTGGGACCCCCTTTATTTTAGTGCGGGGGCGTCGCTGGAATGACACGTCATAGAGGTGGTCTTAGAAGAGTAGGGTTGTGGCTTTGATGATTTGAAACATGTGTTAAATTCTCTGTTTTGACTGTGTGTTGTATAAGAGTGAATTATTAACTATTTTGAAACTATTGGATAGTTGTTGTAGTATGAGGTATTGTTTATGGGCCCAGTGGTAGTTTTACTCATGTGTGAATATATTGAATTTGTTGGACGGTGTTGCGAGTATTGTATTTGGGTAGAGCTCAGTACAAAGGAGACTGCCGTTTAAATGAAAAATGTCGGGTCACGGGCATTCCATGATATTCTAACGGGTTGTGGTGGTCAACGGACCGGGTTGGGCGTCACGACTTGGTATCGGGCTTAGGTATACGAATACCTAGGGAGCTCGGGTTTGGGTATCCATCACCACAAGGTGGTATGGTGTGGAGTATAGGTTTATGGGAACCTATGGATAGAAAATTTGGGTTTAGGCCATGGAAATGTAAAAAAAAAAAAAAACATCACCACTAGGTGTGGTTTGATGTTGAGTTTAGGTATGGGATTACCTAGGAAAATCACGGGACAAAACTAGGACACTACTTGCACGTTTGTTGATGTGTTTTGTGTGATTTGATGAATTGTGTGAATGGTATGCTTACCATGTTGTGTGATGAGATTGATTATGTTGTGTGAAAAAAAAATATATGCATAACATGAATGATGGTGTGTATGCCATGTATTATATAAGATGAGTAGGTTTGTGTGCTTAAGTGATTAGCACATGGAGATGTGTAGAAAATATTTAGAAAATGTTTTGAGTTGTACAGTGTACAAAAACTGGAAAAAGAAAAGGAAAAGAGTAAATTTTATAAATTTATTTAGCCTATTAGGTGATGAAAATAATTTTCTAAGTTGAAGAAAATCGAAATAAATTTTTGTAAGTATTGGGAGGAAATTTAAGAAAAAGTGGGTTAAATAAATTTTTATAAAATTATTTGAATATTAAGGAGTATGAAAAAAAAATGATTTTTGTGATTTTTAGTGATTTTCATACTGCTGGAAATAAAAAAAAATATTTATCATAAATAATGAAAAAAAAAAATTTTGATGCAGTAGGTTGGAAATCATACTGCGGTAGGGTTATGTGTGGGTGAAGAGCGCAGCGGCGTTAGCGCGCGTGGCGCGGCGGTGCGCGCGGCAGCGGCTGGCGCGTAAGTCTTTGGCGTGCAGCGCGGCCCGGCGTGCGGCGTAGATGCGCGGCGTCTTGAGGCTCGCGGCAGCGTCTTTGGCTACCTTGAAGGCAGCGTCTTCAGAAGGCGCGAAGCGGCGAATACCGCAGCGAGCGAGCGCGCCGCAGCGCGCGGCGGCGGCTAAGCGCGAACGCGGCGGCAACGAGCGGCCCAGGCGCGACGGCGGGCGTGCGAGCGCCTTGACTTTGGCGCTGGCGGCCTTGAGCGTGCACTCGGTACCTCGGCCCGTTACCGTCCCGTTTTGACTTCGTTTTTCACGAGTCACCAAATGAGCAGTGTTCATTGTAAAATAAGAATTTTTCGAAAAAAATAATGTTTATTAAATTCAAAAATAAATCAAATAAATTTTGAAAATTTTAGAAAAAATAAAATTTTCAAAAAAATAAAATTTTTGAAAATAAAATTTGTTGAAAACGATATTTTAAGCGAAATGATTAGCGTATGCAGGTTATGTGTATGATTAGTGTCTGGGGAGTGGTTATGCCTTGAATCTTTTGTATTGGATTCAACTACCATTTGAAATGGTGATTGCGCTGTAGTTGCGTACGAAATTATATGCATGGTGTAATGCGTATAGGAAAAGGGTGAATGCTAAGGTTAGGGATTTCGACCTTAGGGATTTGGATAATGAAATGAACAAGAGCCTAAAATTTTATTTGAATAAAAGCAATTAGATGGTTGGGTGCTCACTTAGAAATGGGCAGATCGGTTCATGGTTGTCAGAGTCTCATTGGCATATGCATTTGCTAGTTAATTGAAATGAAAGTTAGATGACTCTTGTTGCCATGTTAATCGTGTAAATGGCTGGTAAGAGGTCGAGGGCGTGAAAACGTCCACGGGGCCTTGATCGAACCTGTCGGTGTTTGATCGTAGGACTTTTCAGAAGTGTAGGTGATACATTGAGATGCATATACCAGGCTAGATAGCATGTAGACAGGAAGATCTAGTAACCCAGAGGTTTAGGGCGTATCATCCTCAGAGCATTCACGGGGAAAAGGTCAGGTGGTGGTAGACCATTGGTTCGTGTGAAGACAGAAAGTGTTAGAGGTATGGGATTACCTCCCGCCTTTGACCGAGGTTAGGCTAAATCTGCGTTCTAGGTAGAGAGAATGAGGCTTGAATAAGGTGGAAATGGGCGAGGACCTTACAGAGACCTCGGAGGGGTCGCGTTGTACGTAGAGTTCTCCTAGGGATTAGGGCGAGAATAGGGATGATATGTCGGATTCTTGGCTGGAGATCTCGGGGACTCTACCTGATATGGACTGAGGATCATGGACGTGTCGGAGTTTGATGTCATCCTTGGGATGGATTGGGCGACAGGTTCTGGGGTTGTTATCGGTGTGGCGCGGGAGAGTTACGGAGTCTACACACGGGGACCCGAATTTTCGTCTTTGGCGGCGTATTCCCGGTGGAGACGAAGCACGATATTTTGCCCCAGACAGTATATGAGTCCAAGTGTCAGGGACAATTAGCGGGTTGGCTCGCGAGCCTTACCTGAAGGACTAGGAAGTCGGACTTGGATGCACCTCGGTGGTATCTTGTGTGGATGTTTGTTTTTTCTAGATGAGCTGCAGTTACCTCCCGCGAGAGAGTAGTGGACTTGGGTATCGAGTTACCACAGGTATATTCACACCCGTCTCATGACTCATAGGATGGCAGGTTAATTGCGGGAACTGAGTCTACTTACGAATTTGTTGAATGAGGGTTCATTAGGCAGAGCACTTCACCATGAGGCGCTGGGTTGTTGCGAAGAAGAAGAGTGAACCCTTATTTGTACGTGTATAGGAAGTGGCATAAGTTTATGATCGAATGGGTACACATTAGAAGTTGATGATTTATTTGACGATTGAGAGGAGTGCGAGTCTACTGCAGATCATGCTTTGGTTACCATCGGTGAGGGTTAGGGATATGGAATATCCACCCAAGGCAGTGTTAGGGCGGCGTTATGGGCACTATGATTTTCTGGTGATGCCCTTCGGATTGGCCAATGCGCCCGGCGTTCATGGATCTCATGCATAGGATATTCGACCCTATTTAGATCGGTTTGTCGTGGTCTTTGTGGATGACATCTTGATCACTCTCGATCAGTGGGCATGGTATCACTTGAGGATTGTTTTGCGTGATGAGAGACCATCAGTTGTGCGCTAAGTTCGGTAAGTTCGGTTTGGCTTGCGGTGAGATTTTTAAGGACACGTGGTGTCGGCACCGGGAGTGTGTCGGTCGACTGAGAAGGTTGAGGCGATGCGTTAGGAGGGACCGAATGTCAATCTTCGAATCGTAGTTTCTTAGGATTGTTGGGTATTACAAGAGATGCGAGAATGGTGAAGTTGTCCATTGTCGACGGGCTAACAGGATTTCTGGTTATGGACTCCGTGGTTGGGCGGCCACATTTGTAGAGAGAAATCGAGAATACTTGAACACTCGGGATACGGGTGTTGGTAACAAGAAGGAGGATCAGCTTTCTCTAGTTCGGAGGAAGAGGCGAAGACACGCCGCACTTAGTTGGGACTAGGGCCGGGATTGGGCACGAGTGGCGGGATTGCCCGAGGAGATAGGGATCTAAGACCTTGGGGGCAATGCGGTCCCAGTGGCCGTAGAACATGAGAGTATACGATTCGTTCCTCCGCTACCCAAAATGCGGGTCGGAGGAACTAGTTTGAGTTTCGAGGGTGCTATCTGAAGCACTTCCGGCCTTCTGAAATAGGCTAGAGGGCCAAAGTGTAAGATTAGGAAGTCGGGGAGACGGATCGGGGTTCTGTAATGAAGTCACTTAGTGGACCTTAGGGTGGTAAACGTATTGGTTGTTGATGTCCAAACTTGACATGGATGAGTTGACAACCATCGGTTGTCGTGAGTGAGACCTTAGCCGGATTGTCATACTCGACACGGCATTGAATTTGAGCTTAGAGGTTAAGGCCTTTAGAGAAGCCAGGAATAGATGTTCTTCCCTAGGATGTAGGGTGAGAGTGACCTAATAGGTCGGAATTATGAGTGAGAAATCTCTCATATTCTACTCATGGTGGACCCCGGGTTTTTACCCGGGATTGGTGTCGCAGTATGGAATTATTGCGTTCGTGTGCACGGTAACATCGCGCGTCAGTCGGGTGTGGGTGCCGCGGTATGGTCGTCCTGCTCTTGGTGAGTGTGGGGTGAGTTTGTCTTTGGGACTAGATCGATGAAGACTCATAGATGAATGTCGGGGGAAATGTAAGAGGCTCGAAGTGTAAGCTGAGGAGTCATGTGACTCGAGATGAAAACATACGGTTAGGTTATCACGCAGACTTAGAGTCGAGTGATAGGAGTCGGGAGTGACTCGAGATGAAAACACACGGACATGATTATCCGCCTTGAGGGCGAGAGTTGGTATTAGGAGTCGGGGTGACTCGGTTTGGATACCCTTTGGAAATTGCATTAGGTGTTGTTGAGCTAGTGGGGGCTCGGTAAATGGATGTCATACAGGACATGGACTAGATTGACGGTCCATTGGATTGTCAATGATTGTGACCTTGGGGAGGTTAGCGTTTACACACCAAGTAAGGGTTGTGTAGGGTTACGTGTGTATGGATTACTTACGGGTGTTAGAGGGCATGTTGCGAACATGTGTCCTGGATCATAAGGGTAGAGGATTAATTACCCTTAGTGGAATTCGCCTATAACAACAGTTATCAGGCGAGTGTACGAATGGCACCATATGAGGCATTGTATGGGAGGCCATGTAGGTCTTCTCACGGGTCCGGATTAGAATAGAGACACCTCGAAGGTGAGCTTGATACGACGGCGTCTTCTCACGACTCGGGGCCGAGTAGAAGAGCTATGCGATGTCTGACGTGACCGCCCAGGATTCGAGGTTGGTGATCGCGTTCTTAAGGTGATGCTGAGAGAGTGGTCGAGTTCGGCAAGCACGAGGAAGCTATCGTAGGAGTTTATTGGGCTTTTTCGAGATGCACTCGAGAGGATGAGCCTTGTGCGCGTGATTAGCGTTACCACCCCGGCATGTGTGTCCTCGAGGTGTTTCACATCTCCGCCTCTGGTATACATACTCGAGATCCATTTCGTATGGTGGATTGGGGACCAAGATGGACAGCGATGGGGCGCTTTGAGGAAGGCCATGGTGCGTTGTTTATGCGCGATCGGGTTTACGTATGAGCCGTGAAATTTAGTGAGAGTCTTTATGGCGTAGGTGGAGAATTGACGTTGGGCACGAGGACCACGATGCGAATACTATCCGCTTCTTTGTTGGGATGAAGGTGCGTGGTTTAGTCGTTTAGCATTTAAGCGACTAGTTTACATGCATGGTACAATGCGTTGCACATGCATGTGAGTGAATTATGATTGAATTTAGGAATGAAATTCGCTGGAGAGGAGAATGTAGCAGGAAAATTCGATTTAAATAAGGGCAAAATCGTAATTTTGATTCTGAAATTATGGTCGATTAAATTCGTAATTAATTCTCTAGATCTCGGATAGAAAAGCAGTTATGCAGATTTAGAATCGTCTCGCGAAATCTATTTAGTACGTAAAATTTCGTAATTTTCTGGGAACCCCGGTCTCGGTCGGCCACGTTTTGTCGCTTCTCGGTCTGGAAATGCATCGGTTCGATGCGACAAAAAGCCTGAGATAGCATGTACTCATGTACCATAAGTGGTATGAGTAGAGGAAATGATGAAAATGGACGTAGAAATAGTCATAGAGATAACTCAAATCTGTAAGTTATATAGTATTCGCATTCTGTTTCTAAATCTTCAGTAAATGTAAATGTCAATTCGTCTCCCTCATTTAGCCAACCAAAAACGTGGGAAGCCATTTTGAGTGATACGTGCTCCATTTTAGGGAGCTTTTAGAGAAGATGAAGCCTCTCTAGATTTACCCAGAGATCTGGCCAGTTGGCGTGTGACCTGAAGGGAAAGCGTTCTCACAGCGGGCCGGGGCTGCGCGTGGACCACGAGGTTTGCGAGTTTTGACAACTCCAAGAGGTAGGATTTTCTCCTACTTGGGGTTTTATTCCCATTTTAAGGGTTTTTCGATGTTTTTAATGATTAGTTTGGGGGCCGTGAGGGCCGTTTGATCGATCCCAGACGGGACCAATTTGTGAAATTGTTGGGTTTTGGATATGTGACTGCCAGAAAAATCAGTGGGCCTGTTGAGTGTCCAATGTTACTTTAAATCATGTATTTATATTACAAAGGCCGGGAATGGGCCGCTTGATCGAAGCCTAAAACATGGGACCAGTGTTAAATTTTTGGAGGAAGAATGGAGCAGCCGTGTAGTGCTCCACTTGGTTGATTTAGGAAATTTGTTTGGGAGTGGAGTTGGTCTTGTGTATTAAATGGTTGTATGGTATGCATTGGGCCGGGGAATGGTCGTGGTTGGTTCGCTGAGTGAGGCATTGTTTTCATGATTTTAGGAATAGTAAACGGGTTTCACTGTTCGGGAATAATGTTTTAAAAATATTTCGTGAAGAACATGTGTTTGATCAGTGATTCGGTCATTACTCGTGTATGATCGATAGCCAGTAGATCTTGATGCTTGAAATTGATTAATTACATGACACTGATTGTGTGATTGGATATTATGCGAATATATTCATGTTGATATGTTTGCATGTTAGGCGGCGTATTGGGCGGCATACATGCATTCCATATACCTTTGAAACATCTGAATATAGAGAGGTTAGTGCGTGAGATGATCTAGAAAATGGATTCGGGTAGTCTAAAATGTTAATTATAGGAGGGTAGTCAAACCAAATAATATATCAATCGTCGAGACGTCCAGTTCGATATATATTCATCGGGTAGTCCACAAACTAAATAATATCAACGTGGACGGCCCGGTTGATATATTCATCGGAGGTAGTCCCTGAAACCGATAATATATATATCAATCGTCGGGCGGCCCGATTGATATATATTCATCGGAGGGTTGCCGCCCAATAAAACAAATCCTTCTCATCTGAGGCTTAGGCGAGTGTGGGAAAGTATTGAGGACTAGATCGGTTGTTATGTAGACATTCATTAGGATCATGCATTTGCTTGAATGTGTGTTTAAGTTGAACATTGCTTTGCACTTAGGTGGTGAGTAGCCCGCAGAGTATTCTCTGCGAGCTTTTGCTTCCTTAGTCGTGGGACCCCTTTATTTTGCAGTGCGGCGGGGGCATGCGCGGAGGCGACACGTCATAGAGGTGGTCTTAGAAAGCGGGTTGTGGCTTTGATGATTTGAAACATGTATTAAATTCTACAATTTTGATATGTGTTATAAATTAAATTCACTATTTTGAAACTATTGGATATAGTTGTTGTAGTATGAGGTATTGTTTATGGGCCCAAGAGTAGGCGGGTTTTACTCATATTGTGAATATATTGGTACATTTTGGAGACGGGTATTTGCGGTGTGTATTTTGGGTAGAGCTCCTAGTACAAAGGCTCTGCCGTTTTCGTGAAAAATGTCGGGTCACCCGACAATTCATCTGGGTTGTGGTGAGTCAACGGACCCCGGGTTTGGGGCGTCACATTTCATTGCATAAGAGGCTTTTGGGAGTGGGTTTGATTGGATCGGCTTTGCTGCTCATTTCCACCGTAAAATTCAGAGTGAAGGAAATCGAGGTAAACATTTGAAGATCCTTTGATAAATTCAATTTTAAAATCAAAAACCGGATAAAATAGCTTGCCACGTCACAAAGCAAAAATCTGTTTGAAACTAAGTTTTGAACATCTTTTGCAATGTTTCTTTTGCGCTTTTGCAATCAACTCTTAAAGAAATTTTTTGTTAAGAAAACATCACTTTGAAATTTTGAATCATAAAACAATATTTAAAATTTCTTTTTGCTAGTTAAACTAATTCAATTGTGGACCACTCGAACACAGTGAAATCTAACAATTGAAATTTTGTTTGAAAATCTTGTTTTAAAATCCACCTTATCTATTGGAGGCATCTTGTCTCTATAATAGGAAAGGCAGGTGAAGGATACTGTGAGAGTTCCTTAACACAGATTTTGACTTGTTTGACTACACAGGTATGTTCCTGGACAGGTAAAGTTTTTCTTTAACCTTTGAAATAAAGGCTTGATTAAAATCCTAAGATTTGGAGTAAAACTCAGCTACATAGTTAAGGCTTCTAGAACCTTTATGCTTGTGTTTTATCTTTGATTTCATCGGGAAATTTGTTTGCAAATCTATTGCTCTCGTATGTTTTGGCTGGCATGATGGAATATCAAATCCTAAAAACCTAATATTTGTTTGAAACAATTTAATTTTTGTTGCAGAGATTACTAAACCATTATCTCTTACAATTTTTTGAAAAATTTTTAAATGTTTGAAATGCTCCTCAATTGAATTTGAAAATATAAGAACATCATCGATATAATGATAGAAAATGTAGTGTATTCATTGAATATTTCATTCATCATATTTTGAAATTCAAGGGGCATTTTTGAGACCAAACTACATCACATTCCATTCATAAATGTCCAAATGGAACAAAGAATGCGCTTTGTATCTATCTTCCTCGTTTAATTTGAATTCTTCGCTGTAAACCGTGATTTCATATCAAATTAAAAATTGCTGCATTATAAATCTCAATTAAATCCTTTTTATTAGGTATCGGATACCTAACTATCAGGACTTTATTCAGCTGTTTATACTCAATCACTAACCTCGAGTTCCTCTTCTAATTCGTAGTTTCGACATAAAAAGCCGCATTAACCCATGGTGAATGACTAGTCTTATAAGTTTTTATTTAAGAGAGATCATTAATCTCTTTTTGCACATTCAGAGTTCAGACTCATTTGAATAGGTCTAGCTTTTTAGAAAATTGTTTTTCGTAGAAATCTTTTCATATGGTAAAGAAACCATATGTCGCTTATTCCAAATGAATTTGGTATAGAAGAACAAAGATTTTGCTCTATTTGTTTTTTTGGATATTTTTTATTCTTATTCGAATTTGTTCCGACCGTAAATTTTCTCGCTTTTCTTATATTGTATTTCTTTTCTAAGAAATTTTACATGTTTGTTTTTATTAAGTAAAGAAATAAAATCTTGAACTTGATTTATTTCTTTAACTTCGATACCTCTTATAAATTTAAAAGAATTTCGACCGTTGTATTTAGTTTTTAACTTTATTATCAATTTGAAAAGGATAAAGTTGTGTTGGGGAAAGGAGTTCCTAAAACAATTTGATGACTTATATTTTGATCAAGAAGAATGAAGTTTTAATACAAATACCATTTTTTGCAAATATGACCTTGTGGTATTTTTTGTATTGAACCTTCAAAGGATCACACAGCAGCTTGATAATTCAGATGTTCGCAAAATATACAAAGAGGGATTAATCCTCCTCAGATACAATTTAAATCGCCCTCCTGAATCAATTAAAGCTATAAAAACTTCTTTTGTAATCAGATTGATTCTCAAAGTTATCTTTGTATACCATCTCTGCTTTTTGTACTATAGTCATACTATGTACAAAAGTTTCAACTTCTTCATTTGTTTCTTCCAAGTAACCTTCGATTTCTAAGTTGGTTATTCTTTCTCCTAGGTTTTGTGTACACTTTTTAATTCATTTATTTGAATTTTTATTGTTTTACTTTCCCGTAAATCTGCAGCTGCGTGTTCCTGCTTTTTTTATAATATTGAAACATATCTTTCATTTGATAAGAATTTGATAGATTTATTTTAGCTTTGGTTTTGGAATTTTGTTGTTCTAAAACCTTTCTTATATTTTGTTTAGTAGTCTTTCGGTCTTCTATTCGATCAATCATTTCAAGAAGTAATTCACTACTGTTAACATATTTATTTGACATAAGCAATTTTCTATTTTTCAATTTCTTTTTTCATTTTCAGAATTTGTTTGAGATTATCAGCTTCCAAAAGATGAAGTAGATATTCTCGTAATAATAATCTTCTTCTTTATCCGATAAAACAATTTACTTTTACAATTAGGGGCCATATGACCCTTTTGACCACATTTGGAAACATCTAACCTTCTTTTATGATGTTTTTTATTTTGTTTATTCTCAGGGTTTTTTTTGATTTAAATTTATCTTTAAATCTGAATTTTTTTATATGGTTTCCATATTTTAAACTGAATAGCATTTAATGGGGCCTACTTCTTCTGCATTTAAGTCGATCAACATTTGATCTTCTCGAAGGAGTTCTAATTTCTAAATAAGAAATAGAAGACCTTAAGTAAGTAATATGATCTTGTTAAGTTTTCTTTCGCTCAAAATTAATTTAAGAACGATTTCCTATCCATCTTCTATTATGGATAAGAGTTTTGGTTGTTCAATCGGTTTTGGACTATATATATATATTGATATATATATATCTATAGATAGTATAGAGATCATATATAAAATATATATATATATATATAGATATCTATATATATATATCTATATATATAAATAGATATAGATATATATAGATAAATAAATCTATATATAGATATCTATATATCTATATATAAAATATATATATATATATATATATATATAGATATCTATATATATAAATAGATATAGATATCTATATATATATATATATATTTTTTTATATATAGGATATCTATATAGTCTATATAGATATGTATATATATCTATATAGATATGTATATATATATATATATATCTATTTATATATATATATTATTATCTATATATCTATATATATATATATACATATCTATATAGATATATAAATCTATATATCTATATATATATATATATATAGATATATAAAATCTATATATATATATATATATATATATATATATATATATATAAATCTATATAGATATCTATATATATACCTATATATAGATGTATATACATATCTATATATATAGATGTATATAGATATAAGTTCATATATGTATATAGATATATCTATATAGATATATACATATCTATATATATAGATATAGACATATCTATATATATAGATATGTATATATCTATATAGATATATCTATATTAATCTATATATATATATATATGTATATATCTATATAAATCTATATAGATATATAGATATTTATATATAAAATATATATATATATATATAGATATCTATATATATAGATATGTATATATCTATATAGATATATCTATATACATCTATATAGATATGTATATATCTATATATATAGATATTTATATATATAGATATACATATTTATATATATAGATCTATATATATATATATATATCTATATATATAAATATGTATATATCTATATATACTCCCAAAACTCCAAAACCACTGACTCACCTCACAACTCCGCTGAATACAAGTGGATGTCGGTTACCCGACGCCACTCAAAATCGCGCAGAGCCTCCCTTGTACAGTGGAGCTCACTCCAAATACAATTTTGTAAATAACCTCGTGATATCCTCTCCCGTCCCAAACAATCCAATATATGCAATATAATCCCCAACATGAGTAAAATTCCTTCCGGCTCATAAACCAATACTATAAGATCAATTATCATAACTATTCTTCAATTATCTCCAATAATTCAATACTGGATAACACTTTTGTTTTATATAAATGATATATTAAAATCTACAATTCTAATACATGTTATGTCCCAAACCATCAAGCCAAACCTGGGCTTCTTCAAATCAACCTCAAAATGAGCCGTCCCTCGAGCGCCTTCGCACCGAAAATAAGGTCCCACTAATGGGTGAGCTAAAGCTCAAGAGGGAGAATCGCCCTAAGTGGGCCACCACCACCTAAGTGCAAAGGCAATGCTCCTAAGTAAACACACACTCAAGTAAATACATGATCCTACTTGAATGTCTACATGTCATCCCCATGTCACGAGTCCTCAATCGACTCACTCACACTTGCCTAAGCCATGTATGAGAGAAAATAATCATTTTCAAAACAAAACCCGTTGTTCTGAAAATACACTACCAAATGTTCGGTAAAATAATGGACTACCCCTCCGAGGTGAATTGTCGTGAGCTTTTCAAACAGCCATGGTCCTCATCCGAAATGATCCGTCGCCCATCTCCCAACCCAATTCTCCCGAATATCATCCTTGAAATTCCTTTCGCAACCATATCCGCTTTTATAAAAATACCTCACATGCACTCACACCTAACTCTAGGTTACCTGGGAAGGCATATGAAAATGCATTATGCCATTTTCAAACCATTTACACACATGACAATATGCATATTTTCAATCAACTACAATTACACGCATGTAATTCAATGATATCAACCATCACCCAAATTAGCTCACTTGAGCAAATCATAATTTCATCTCCATGGCCTATGCTCACAATTATATTCCATATAATTGAGCAAATCACAATTTTTTTTATTCCCAATGGTTTATACATACACAATTATATCTATATAATTAGACCTCATGTTAATCCTCATTAAGCATTAACCTATTGATTTCTACACCACACCAAATCAAGTCACTCATTTCATACAATTTCATACCAAAACACATGGACAATTTCAGCCCCTTTATCACAAACCCGGGACTGTTTTTACAAAGCCCCAAACAGTAAGTGGGTCAGCCCACCCGGCAAATTTCCACACTTCCTACACCGCTCCTGCGGAACCGATTTCCATTCCCAATTCCGGTCTCCTAATCACCAAAGCATAATTCTCTTATTCAATAAATTATCACAAAACACCCCAATTCAGTCCCTAAAACAGGAGTGGGTTTCGTCCACTGGCGTGTTCCACTCATCTTCTACATCAAGCCTCCAATTTTTGAAACCGATTTCCATATTATTCCCCTGCCTCATGCATACCAACATAGAATCTCTAATACACTCTAACACAACAGCCCACAACAGCTTCGGATCAGCCACGGATGTACCAGAATCTCCGTGTGTTCTGACGTCCCATGTTTTGGGATCGATCCTACGGTGCCATTCCCTTTTTTCCATACAAATACATGGGATTTAAAGCAAAAAATCTCTGAATTTAAGACACCAAACAGCTCTGACTCGGGCAGCCACGATGGTGAGAGAAATCACCAAGAATTTGAACATTGTCCCATGCTCAGGACCGACAACGGCCCTCACGGTCTCAAATCAATGAACATCGAAAACTCCTAAAATGGGATTAGTAGCAAGAAACTTACTGAGCTGCAAAGAACCCGGGGTCCACGCTGCAGTCTCACAGCCCGCCGAAACCAACCCATCCGATCGCGACAACCTGGGAGAGAAAGAGGACCTTCTCACTCTGTACTGCCATTATCCCACTCGCATCACCAAATAATGCCCTTCACGCTTCGCTCTTGGTGTTTAGCTGGTAAGAAGACTATCGCATGCCTTTGGCTTTCTACCACTTAAAATCAATTTCTATAATACTTCCATTATGTCCTCTTCGCCGTATTTGATATTCCACACTGCCGCCCATTTTCATCATTTACCCATCATACACTTATGGTACATGAGCACATGTTATAGGGAAAGCGTCGCATCGAAAACGATTTACAAGACTAAATGGATGCCCTCAAAACGCAGTCGAGCCATTTGATCGCCTCAGCTCATTTACGGCAGCACCAGAGCTCGCGAGACCTATTCCAACGGCACTGCCATCATCTCGAGATTCAGAGCATAATTACGATTTTAACCGCACACACTTTGTAAATCAAATTTACGATTTTGCCTTTTTATTCCTAAATCGGAATTTCTGTCTACAATATATATATATATATATATATATATATATATATATATATATATATATATATATATATATATATATATATAGTTATCTATATATATAACATGTATATATCTATATATATAAATCTATATATAGTTATCTATATATATATATATATATAGATATCTATATATATATATATATATATATATATATATATATATATATATATATATATATATATATAGTTATCTATATATAATATGTATATATCTATATATATAAATTTATATAGATATCTTGTAAGACTCCAGAGCTCCCAATTATGAATAAGGCAAATCGTACTTTACTACAAAATTAATTATGGTTAAAAATCCGTAATTAATTTCTGTATCTCTGATGACGAAACTGATTGCACTATTGGATCATCTCAAATCTATAGCACCGTAAAATTTTCGCACTTGCCGAGATACGGAGTCGGCACGTTTTTCGAGGCATCGCGTTTCGGGTGCCGTAAATCGGTTTTCGATGCGACGAAAGCCACATATAACATGTACTCATGTACCATAAATGGTATGAGTAGAGAAATGATGAAAATGGATGGCCGAGATAGTGCCGAAAATCAAATCTGAGAAAGAGGGACATAAAGGTCATTAACTAAATCTTAAGTTACTAAATGACATAATAGGGAATAGTTCTCCTTCTACATTAGGCCAAAAGGAAAAACGTGGGAGCTCATTTTCTAAGTGGTATTTAATGCCTAACGAGTTTTCTGCAGAGAGAAGGTCTTCCTCTCTCTGTAAATACACGCTGACGGGGACCGCTTGATTTCGACGAGCAAGAAGGAAACGCTCTCTACGCTGAGCAAGCTACGCAGATGGATCTCTCGGTTTGAGTTTTTGACAACTCCAAGGGGTAGGATTTTCTCCCTACTTGTGTTTTATTCCCATTTTTAAGGGTTTTTCGATGTTTCGGTTAGTTTGAGGTCGTAAGGGGTTGTTAGATCGGTCCCAAAACATGGGACCGAATTGTGGGAATTTTCTTAGATTCCTTGGTCGCCGTGACTCCTTAACCGGCGGGCCGCTTGTGTGGAATTTGGTATTAAAATGCATGCTTGAGATGATAAAGGTCGGAACGGGCCGCTTGATCTACCCTAAAACACGGGACCGGCGTTAGAATTTTGGGAGCCGACATCTGGGCAATCTAGACACCGTTACGACCGGTTATGGGTCTTTTGTGATAATTTATTCAATAAATTATGCTTTGCGTTTATGAGACCGTAATGGGTAAGAAATTCGGGCCCAAAAAGTGAAACCGAGATTGACAAGGAAATAGCCTGCGGATGCCCATCGCTGGGTTTCGGATTGTTAAAAACAAATTCCGGTTAGAGAAATGGGCCATAAATGTCGATGTGTTTTGGTATGGATCGGGGCCGGAATGGCTGTGATCGCGGTTCACAAGGTGAACCGTTGATTTGCGATTTTTCGAATATTAACTGAGGGGTTTCACTATTCCCGAAATAGCTAAGAATATATTTTCGTGAAATTACGCTGTTTAAGCAAGAATTCGAATCGACCGCTTCGCTTGAACATTAGCCCAAGAGAGCCACTTTGATGTGTGAAATGATAATTACATAACATGTTTGTGTGATTTAATTTTTATGCGAGTATATTCATATTTATATATTTGCAGATGTGAGTGTATCAATCGAACCGGCATACACGTATCCCATACGCACTAGAACATCCCAGATGATGTGAGCTAGTGCAATGAGATGAGCTCCAGAGGAAAGTGGTCGGAGGCAGTCTAAAATATTAAATGATCTGAGGGTAGTCCAAACTAAATATATCAACCGTCTGAGCTGCCCATTGATATTTATTCATCTGAGGGTAGCGTCCACAAACTAAATAATATATCAACCGTCTGAGCTACCAGCTTGATATTTATTCATCTGGAGGGTAGTCCACAAACTAAATAATATATCAACCGGCCGAGCTACCTACTGATATTTATTCATCTGAGGGTAGTCCACAAACTAAATAATATATCAACCGTCTGAGCTTACCAGCTTTGATATATATTCATCTGAGGGTAGTCCATTAAACAATTATATCAATTGTCGGAGCTACCTAATCGATATATATTCACATCTGAGGGTCGCCTAATTAATAAAATGGATAATTCTACACGAGGCTTAGGCTTGGTGTGTGAGAGCCTGAGGACTCCTGGATCCGAGTCGGTCATGTGACATTCAAGTAGGATCATGCATTTGCTTGAATGTTTGTTTAATTTGGAATATTGCACCGCACTTAGGTGGTGAGTAGCCCACTTAGCATGATTCTCCCATCGAGCCTTTAGCTCACCCCGCCATAGATCCCCCCTTGGCAGTACAGGAGCGTGCGAGGAGACGCTTCATCCTAGAGACCGGTGGATTAGAAGAAAAGCCTGACAAGTGTGCTTTAGCTTGATGATATCTACATGTATTAGAATTTTCCCTAATTTTAATATATGTCAGAGCAAGAGTAAACGCTTGAACTCAGAATCATTGGGTATATAGTTGAATTCATAGTTAGTATGCATTATGAGTATCGCCAGGCCCAAGTGGCCGTATTACTCATGTGATTTGATCTCTTGATATATTGAATATATTGACTGCTGGGATGTGTTTCATGCGTGTATTTTAATTGGTAGAGCTCCCTGCATAAAGGAGATTTCGCGATTTTCTAAAGCGGCGTCTGCAACCCGACCTCCACTTGTATTCCGCTTGATTTGGTAGTCAACTGACCCCTAGTTTTGGGGCTATTACATATCTATATATATAAATCTATATATATAGATGTATATTTATATATAGATTTATATATATTTATATATATATATATATAGATATCTATATATATATCTATATCTATTTTATAGATATATAAATATATATATATATATATATATATATATATATATATATAATAGAGACCTCGTAAAATCCGTATTTCCTAAGGAAGGATAGAACGGTAATTTCGGCCAAAACTGAATTTTTCTAGATTTCGATGACGAACCCACTTCTCCGTTGAACTCCGCTCTCGCGGTTTAGCTACCACCGAATTTCATAGACATTCCGAGGTGGCCTGATTTCACAAGCCGAGGCGTGGGGTGTAGGATGACAAATGGCAGAGGGAATACACATGCCACACCAAGAGAGTGACACTTGGCATGGAAAGAATGGCTCACAATTAGCCATGTGTGGGAATGGATCCCATGGCTCACATTGAGCGTGCGGTGATGTCATAAAGAAAGAAACCAAATGAAATGAAATAAGAAAAGGAAAAAGAAAACGCTGTGTGAGAAGGGAAAACAAAATATCCAAGAGCTATTTTCGTTGGCTTAGAGAGAAGTCTGGCTTCTTCTAAGATCTACGACGACGGACTGTCGGCTCGCTCAACGCAAGAGGCAAGTTGGTCTACACCGCCGAGGGCCACGTGTAAGTACCGCATTCGGGGAGTTTCGACAAACTCGAGAATGCAGGGTTTTCTCCTACTTGCTTTACTAGCTAAGGGCTTTGTAATGGATAGGATTTGTTGAGGTCGTGTTTCGGGTTCCAAAGCTTTGGACCGAGTTAAGAAATCCCTAGAGTGTTTTGGATAGTCCACTGAACAAGCCAGGTGATCAGGATGTTGTTTCATGGAGGAAAAATGAATGATGTCGATTTAGATATTTGTGAGGGTGTGCCTCTGGCGATTGACTGCTTGATGGTGCCTTAGCCCATAGGAGCAAGTTTATGTTATTATAAACCTAATAACAGCGATGTATGGGACTTAAAATTGTTAATATATGCATGAGTGATATATTATGCATGTGTTGTATGTTTGTAAGCACAGACAGACTTAAAGGGAGTAAACCCAAGTAGGGAAATTCCACTCATCAGCTTTGCTCACCCTGCCGTGGGACTATTTTTTAGGTACCAAGACGCGCTGGGATGGACGCAGCAGGGTTTTGTAGGCGGCGAAACGGCCAAGATGGCCTTTATCCTCGTATTTGGTTCAGAAATTTGGCCAGAGACCCATTTTTCAGGAGGTTGTAATTGAACAAAATTGTAATAAATCAATTTCAGGTAAAATATATAATTGTGCTGAATGGACATACGGGCCCAATCAAGTTTGCTTGAAGATGTACGTGCCTCACGATGAGACACGATTTCCGCGGTTGATCTGTAGTCAACTAGTGACACCCCGATCGGGCTCACATATATATCTATGGGATAGATATCTATATATATGTATATCTATATATAGATTTATATATCTATATATATAGATGTATATAGATATATCTATATAGATATATAAATCTATATATAGATATCTATATATATATATATATCTATAGATAGATATCTATATATATATATAGATATGTATATACATCTATATATATAGATATATAAATTTTATATATCTATATATATATATAGATATGTATATATAGATATATATATATATATATATATATATATATATATATATATAGATATATACATATTTATATATATAGATAACTATTCATCTAGAGGGTTGCCCACTAATAAATTAATAATTCTCTATAATGAGGCTTAAAGAAGTGTGAGAGAGTCAAATAGGCTCGATCCTCGAGTTGGGGGTCACGTAGACATTCAAGTAGATCATGCATTCGTCAATGTTTGTTTAAACTGAACATTGCACTACAATTCTAGGTGGTGAGTAGCCCACTTAGGCGATTCTCCTACTCGAAGCTTTAGCTCACCCCCGTCGTGGATCCCCTTTCACGGTATAGGAGCGCGGCGAGGAGAAGACTCATCCTAGAGACCATGGATTGAAGAAAATTTATCGTGGCTTCGTCGACGATATCTACATGTATTAGAATTTTCCCTAATTTTAATATATGTCAGATAAGAGTAAACATTTGAACCCCCGAATTATTGGGTATATAGTTGACTTCAAGGTTAGTATGTATTATGAGGATCATCAGGGCCTAACATCAGATACTCATGTGATTTGATCTCTCGATATATTGAATATAACCGGATCGCCAGGGGACAGGTTTCTACGCAGTATTTTAATCAGTAGCCCCGTACAAAGGAAACTCCGCCTGATTTTCTAGTGGCGTCTGCAACTCCGACTCTCCACTTGTATTCGCGGGTTGACGGTAGTCAACGGACCCCCGTGATTGGGGTGTCACGTATCACATTTGGGAGTTGTTTTTGGTGATGCTGAGTATTTCCGAGGCTTTTTGGTCAGGGTTTTTAGGGAAAATGGACAAAATGATAAAAATCTAGTAATGTCGAGGGTCTTACGCGGCATAGGGACCCTCGCCGCATGAAGGTCCCCACCACGACGTACGAGAAGAGGATTTTTCCATCCCAGTTCGTCGCATAGCAGAGGCCACAGCCAGTCAGCAGGCTTCGCCGCGACATAGCCATTGCTCACAGCATGGAAAATCACGTGTTTTTAGTTTTGTTTTGTTATTCCGTTGCTCCAAAGACTCATTGCATTGACTAATGAGGACCCTATAAGGTATGAAAGATCCATACATGTTTGTAAGGTCAAGGAAACAGAGAAATTAGACTTGCACTCTTGCAAACGATGTTGGCAAACGTAATACCCTTATGATAAGCATAGTGAGGGTCTCCCGAAAGCACATATTATTATAGGACTACAGAAGACCAGATATCAATGACATGACACTTTTGTTACATGGGCGTGCACGCCTCCGATCGTTGCTTTGGCACTCTTGCCAGTGCTATGACACTTCGTTACGCGCGTGCATGTCTCCGATTAGTGCTTCTAAGACTTCGCTAGTGCAACGCACTCGCATGGGCGCATGTCTCTCGACGCGCTTCGCACTTGCAATGATAATGACACTTCGTAGCGGCGATACGTATATAGCAATTTCTAGCATTCTCCGATCAGTTCTTCGACACTCCTACTTTGTGTTACGACACCTTAGTATCATATCGTACATCTCGAAAAATACTTATTATGCTGTGTCCCACTCATTTCTTATTGCCCAGTAGTCAAACACTATACGATAAAGAGTCCGAATACCGACAAGAGTAAAGTAAAGTATATCGTTATGCTTTGAATGTACCTACTCTGCAATCTCTTGTAAGACTCGAGATGTGACGCCCACTCAACACAACCTCGCGGAATACAGTGGGAGGTCAAGCCACCTCGACGCCACTCAGTAGGTCATCGGGCAGTAGTCTCCTTAGACGCGGAGTTTGTCTAAATACAAAAGCCCCAGGTAAACCTGAAAACTCTAATCAACAATATAATAATATATATATCCCATACCGCCACTAGCTCATCAATCGGCATCTCAACACAATATATCCAAATTATATCCACAGTTTCCTCAAGAGTTAATAAACTACTTTATACAACACTATTGTAATTTTCTAACATTCTAATACATGTATACACTATAATCCAAAGCCACAATCCGGCTTTTCTTCTCTAAGAGGTCGCCAAGGGGATTTAATCAGCCAAGATGACGTGCAGTGGGATTCACGACGTGAGCTGCCGCAATCGCTTGAGTGCCAAGATCACATTTGCGTAGCCGTTAATGTTCCAATTTAAACATATATTCAGTTAGTCGATGTCCTACTGGTCAGCCCATATTTATCACCAACATCTCAAATGACTCTCACACTCGCTCTGGGGCTTCCTCGCATGAGAATACTGCTTATTAGTGGGCAAACCCTCCGATGAATATATTTATCAGCCGCTCCGACGATTGATATATATTACTGCTTCGTGGACTACTCCTCCGATGAATACAGCACACGGGCCGCTCCGACGCGCTGATATACATTAGTTTGGCGGACTACCTCCGATGAATGGCACAGTCCAGGCCGCCTCCGACGCTGACAAGATTATGTTCGACTACCCTCCGAGTCATTTAATATGACATCTTCTAGATCATCTTCATTTACTCACCTCCTATGGTCCTGTGGGATGTTCTAGTGCATATGGAATGCATGTATGTTGATAGCCTCCACAGCAGTTTAAACCACATGCAAATATATATACCCGAATATATTTTACATAAAAATTATATCATACAACATGTTATGAAATTAGCATTAAACAATTAAAATTATTACTGGGCTAATAAATTAAACACAAGTACCTGATTCGAATATCAACCAAACACATAATTTTACGAAATTATATTCTTGTATCAATTATTTCGAATAGTAAACCCTGCATTATCTCCAAAAAATCACAACCCAATCTGCCATTTCCAGGAACCCGCAACTACGTAGCCATTTCCGCCAATCCAAATCAACCATGATTTGCAGCAAGAGTTTTGGAGTTCAGAACAGCTCCTCTAGTTTAACATACACATTAAAATCCCAACACGACACTGTCCCCATAAGCCTGGGATCGACCGACGCCTCATGGCCTCAAACCAACCAACATGGAAAAACACTTAAAACGGGAATAAAAACCCAAGTAGAGAACTCACTCGAGGAGTTTGAAGAAACTCACTAAAACCGGAGTCCACGCGTAGTCTATTCCGCGTAGATCATTTTCCCTTCTCGCCCCGAAACCGCGACCTGGCCTGACGTCGTATTTTTAGAGAGAAGTCTCTCTCTAAGAAAAAAACTCAAAACCCCAACCCGCCTCGTCACTGGGGTTCGTTCTCACGCTGGGTTCCCATCTCAATATGTAGGAGATGGGCATTATTCAATCTGTCATTTAGTCACTTGTCTTTTAAAAATGACATTTGTCCTCCTTATCAGGAGCTGATATTCGGTACTATCTCTGGCCATCCATTTTCGTCACCATACACTTATGGCAAAGATGAGCATGTTATTGTAGGCCGCCACGCATCGGTGTCATTTATACACTGAACGCGATGCCCGAAAACGCAAATGACTGACGTCTTCGTAAAAATTACGGTTTTACCGCGTCGACCGTTTCACGAGATTCCACCCAACCATGACTGAGCCACATCCGAGATCTAGAGAATAAATTACGGATTTTTAACCGTAATTACAAGGTTGTAATCGAAATTACGATTTTGCCCTTATTTCAGAAATTGAAATTTCTCGGGTCTTACATGAGAAATTCCAATTTCTAGAATAAGGGCAAAATCGTAATTTCAATTACAAAATTGTAATTTCTTCGTTGTAACCGCAATTAATTCTCTCGATTCTGATGATCAAACGATTGCACCGTTGGAATCGCCTCACGAAATCTAGCCAAAGACGTAGTTTCGTGCACTTTCCGAGACAAATGGAATCGCACGCTTTTCTCGAGGCATCGCGCTTCGGGTGCCAGAAACGATTTTCGATGCGAGACGAAAGTCACATATAAAGATGCACTCAATGCACTATGTTTACATGAAGAAGAACGATTTAAAATGCACGGTCAAGAAATAATATCAAACTGGAAAAAGCATGACATGCTGATCATTTTCATAAATGTTTGGCTTACTAAAAGATCTAAATAGCCATATACGACCATCTTCTCCATTTAAACTAAAGAGAAAAAACGTGAATTAGAGGAGAAAGAGGTCCAGTTAAGGTCGCGAACGGAATGGAGATTCTGTGAGAGTATGTCTCTCGACTTCTCTCTAGATTGCGGATAAATCCGACCGTCACGGCCTTCAGACAAGAAGGAGAAACGCTCTAATGCTGAGCAGCAACGCGTGACTCCTCGGATCGGAGTTTCTTCAAACCCTTGAGGTAGGATTTTCTCCCCTACTGGGTTTTATTCCCATTTTAAATGTTTTACTAATGTTTCGTTGGTTTGAGGCCGTGAGGGGTCGCTTGATCGGCCCAAAACATGGACCGAATTTTAGAAATTTTGGGATTTTCTTGGTTTCCGTGACTCCGCCCAAATTTGCAGGGTTGCCTGGGTGTTTTAATTCCAAAATATTTATTGTTAATCATGTATTGGTTTGATCGGGAGGTCGAATGGCCGTGGATTGCGTTCACTAAGTGAATACTGAGTCAGGATTTTCAGAATAGTAACCGAGGTTTCACTATTCCCGAAACAAAGGTTTTCAAAATATATTTTGTGTGAAATATGTGCCTGGGTCAAGTGATCCAAATTGAATTACTTGTGATTGATCATTAGCCTAAGTTTTAGCTAATTTTGATGTGATGAAATGTATAATTACATAACATGATTGTGTGATTTGGATTATGCGAGTATATTCATAAGTTTATATATTTGCATGATTAGACTGTATTGAACCCGGCACAATATGTATCTCCATATGCACCGGAACATCCTAGGATTATAGGAGATAGTGCATGAGATGAGTCTAGAGAAAAAATGGTTCTGAGGGTAGTCTACGGCTAGATCTCTTGCAACCAGTGAGAGAAGCCCTCTCTCTCTAAAAGCTTCCTAAAAATGGAGCTATTGCATCACTCAAAAAAATGGCTTCCTCACGTTTTTTTTTTGGTTACAAATGAGGAGATGAATTACTATTTGCTGTTTTGTCTTTTTATGACTTAAAAATCAACTTCCATAATACCCATTATGTCCCTCTTTCCTCGCATTTGATATTCTACAATCTCGCCTCTTCCACTATCATTTCTCTACTCATACCACTTATGGTACATGAGCACATGTTATATATGACTTTCTACGCATCAAACCGATTTACTACGATCAAACATGCCTCAAAACGATCAATTCGACCGCTCTTAAAATTATGAAATTTTACGTGCTAACTAGATTTCGTGAGACATTCCAACGGTAAGAACTGCTTTCATTATCCGAGATCTAGGGAATTAATTACGACTTTAATCGTAATTATAATTTCAGAATCAAACATGATTTTGTTCTATTCTTAAATTGAATTTCTAGTCTTACAATTAGAACTACTGTTTAATATATGTATTGCTTAAGAGCAGAAGATATTAAAATTTTTGTAACTATGGAATATATATAGTCGTATGCATATCGGATATATTTGATATATATCAGACATATTGACCGCTTGGGACAAAGTTATATGCGTGTTTTGTAATCAGAGCTCCTGCACAAAGGAGACTCGCTCTAATTTCAAGGACGCTGCAACCCGACGTCTACTTGCATCCGCTGTCGACGTAGCAGTCAACCCGAATCTCCTAAGCCTAAAGGCCACACCTCCGTACTTCAATATAAGTCCGTAGTGTCAAGTGGAATTTATATAGATATATACATATCTATATATAAGTCTCGTAGTAGTATCGGCAAATTTATATAGATATACATATCTATATATATATATATATATATATATATATAGATAAGTCTCAGATATATGTATATATCTATATAGATATATACATCTATATATATATATATATATATATATATATAGATTTATATATCTATATAAATTATATAGATATATAGATATCTATATATAAAAATATATATAGATATCTATATATAAAAAGAATATATATATATATATATATATATATATATATATATATCTATATAGATATATCTATATATATCTATATATCTATATATATATATATAGTATATATAAATCTATATATTCATATATATATATAGATATATAGATAGGTCTATATATCTATATAGATATGTATATATATCTATATAGTTATGTATATATATATATATATATATATATATATCTAGAGATATAGATATATAGATTTATATATCTATATATATATATATAGATATAGATGTATATAGATATATCTATATGTATATATATATATTCTATATATTATATATATATATATATATATATATATATATATATATACATAATTATATAGATATATATACATCTATATATCTATATATATATATATGTATATATCTATATATATAGATGTATATACATATCTATATATAGATGTATATATAGATATATCTATATAGATATATATTATTGTCTATATATATATATATATATATATATATATATACATATCTATATATATATATATATATATATCTATATATATATATATATATATATACATATGTTATTATTTATATATATATATAAATATATAAATCTATATATAAATATCTATTCTGATTATAGCTTACCCAGACCTCAACAGTAATTATCGGGATTCACCTGGTGCCAACAGGCACCGTGGCTGGTAATGGGAACCACTCGACCGGGTATCTAAGCTCATGGTCCTGTGTTCGAGCCTGCGGAGGCGAAAGAAACCCCCCGTGAGCTGGGATAGGGGCTCAGGAGCGGGACCACCGCCTGAGGCCAGGGGTGGGGCCCTACAAAAAAAAAAAAGTACTACTGGTAAGGAACTACCTCGACGGGTACCTAAGCTCATGGTCCTGTGCCTCGTTCACCTGAGGCTAAAGAAACCCCGTGAGCTAGGATAGCTCAGGAATCGGGACACCAACCGTCTGCAGGCCAAGGCGAGACCTCGCGACATAAGGCGCCTTTGTGTTTCACTCTGGCTCACTTATTTAGGGCACAGCGGGCATGTCCGTGCCTTTTCGCTTTCTTCCGCGGAGAGCCGAACTCAAGATCAAAGGACTTATTGAATGGGGAGCACTTCTCACCGCTCAACCGGCTAAGAGTCACTGCAAACGAGTGCTCCCATTTCAATAAGTCCTTCGCTGTGGCTCGGTACTCCTCACTTTATGCCAGTTAGTGCCGCAGCATGCCCCTATAAATATGAGTGGACCACTCCTCATCTGAGGGCCAGGTGGGCCCTTACAATATACATCTATATATATAGATTTATATATATAGATATCTATATATAGATTTATATATAGATATATATATATATAGATAACTTATATATATATATATATATATATATATATATATATATATATATATATATATATATATATATATATATATATATATATATATATATATACACACATCTATATATATATAGATAGTCTATATATAAAAATAGGTATATATATATATATAGGATATCTATATATAGATATGTATATATCTATATAGATATATCTATATACATCTATATATATAGATATGTATATACATCTATATAGATATTTATATATATAGATATACATATTTATATATAGATGTATCTCGAGAAATCTTAAATTTCGAATAAGGGCAAAAACGTAATTTTGATTACAAAATTGTACTACAATAAAATCCGTAATTTATTCTCTAGATCTCGATGATTTAAACTGATCATACCGTTGGAATCGCCTCGCAAATCTAGTGAGCACGTAAAATTTTCGTAATTCTTTCTCGAAATACGAGTCGCCACGCTTTCGAGACATCGCCGTCGGTGCCGAACCGATTTCTTCGGCGTAAACGAAAAATGGAGGAAGGCATAGTTAGAGAGAGAAGGACCTCCTCTCTCTAGAAATACATGCGATCCGACCGTTGGATTTCGACGAGCAAGAGGAAAATGTTTACGGAAAGGGTGCTACGCTGCACCCCTGCTCATGAAGCTTTAATAACCCAAGAGGTAGGATTTTTCTCTACTTGCGCTTTTATTCCCATTTTTAAGGGTTTTTCATGTTTCGTGGTTTGAGGCCGTGAGGGGTCGCTTCTTTGATCGGTCCCAAAACACGTGGGACCGAATTGTTAGAAATTCGAGGATTTTCTCCACCATCCGTGACTCCGCCTGCACTCAGGGGCCGTTTGTGCTGGAATTCTTATTAAAATGTTGCTTTAAATCATGTATTTGTGGCTGGAAAAAGGCCGAATGCCGTAGGATCGGGTCCCAAAACACGTGGGACCGACCGTGGGAATTCTTGAGATTTTGGGTCAGTCCGTGACGCCTTAAACCGCATGGGCTAACAATGTATGGAATTTATGCATTAAATTTCTATTTTGGTGTTTATAAGAAAGCAACAGTAAGAAATTCTTGCCTAAAAGTGAAACCGAGATTTGACAAGCGGGCGTCTGTGGACAGCCATCAGTATTTCGGATCGTTAAAATCATTCTGTGGTCGTAAATTAGATAAAAATCATTCATGTGTTTTGGTATGAACTTGTATGAAATGAATGACTTGAGTTGGTGTGGTGTAGAAATCAATAGGTTAATGCTTAATGATTACTGATGAGGTCACAAATTATAGGGAATATAATTGTGTATAGATATCGGGGAATAAAATTAGGATTTTGTCAGACTATATGGAATATAATTGTGAGCATATAAATACTGTT
>JAEQBH010004078.1:130000-191143 GCA_016808115.1 Tetrastigma voinierianum
AAGAGTTAATATTTTTATTTAAACAATATACATATTAAAACTTAAAGAGTTCTAATACATGTACAATCATCAAAGCCACACCCGCTTTCTTCAAGACTCAACCTCTGACGAGCCGCCCTCGTACGCCCTCGCACCAGAAATAAAGGTCCCACGACTGGGTGAGCCAAAGCTCACAAAGAGACCGCCTAAAGCCGCTACTCACCACCTAATGCAAAATGTTCCAGTAAACACACATTCAAGCAAATGCATGATCCTACTAATGTCTACATGACCAACTCGTACTCAGTCTCGACCGAATTTCACACTCGCCTAAGCCTCAGATGAGAATATTCGCGAGCTCAGGGCAACCTCCGATGAATATATATCAATTGGGCCGCTCCGACGATTGATATATATTATCGGTTTGTGGACTACTCTCCGATGAATATATATCAACTGGCCATTCGACTGGCTGATATTATTTAGTTTCGTGGACTACCCTCTGGCTGAATGAGACAATCAAGGCTCCGGGATTTGATATATTATTTAGTTTTGACTACTCCGATAATTAATATCAACCTTGTTTCTCTAGACCGTCTCATGCATCAATTGCCACTGATGTCCCAAGGCATATGGAATGCATGACGCGCTCCACCCGCCAATCACATGCAAATATATAATCACGAATATATTCACATAAATAAAATCACACACCATGTTATGCAATTATACATTTCATCACATCAAAATTAGCTCACTTGGGGTTAATGATCAAACACGCAATTTAATTTAAATCACTGACACAACGAGATATTTTCAAAATAAAATATATTTTGAGAATACTCATTCGGTAAATAGTGAAACCTCGCTTACTATTCCCGAAAATCACAAAAACACAAGTTCACTTAAGTGAATCCGCAATCCAAGGCCATTCCCCAGCCAATGCATACCAAGCACCACTAATACATAAATCAACACATAATAAACCCAAACAGCCTCTACGTGGACTATACAAAACGCCTCCAAAAGTTTCCCTAAAAATTCCACAATCTCTACCCCCATGTTTGGGATCGATCCAATCCGCCCTCACGCCTCATTCAACCGGCATTAGTAAAACATTTAAAATGGGAGTAAACCCATAGGGAGAGACAATCTACCTCAAGGAGCTGAAGAAACTCCCGATCCCTGAGTCCACGCGCAGCCTCCTCCTTCCTACAGAGGAACATTTCTCCTTCGCCTCGAAGACCGCCGACCCATTGATCTTCCGATATCCTATATAAGCACTCTCTAAAATTCTCCTCAAATCCAAAGCTACTGCATCCCAAAAATGGCTCCCACGTTTTTGGCTGGCTTCTAATGAAATATGAAGCACCACGACAATTTGTCATTTGCCGACTTAAAATCAAATCATAACGACCATTATGTCCCTCTTACCGTGATTTGATATTCCTAAGACTACCGGGTCGCCCATTTTCATTATTTCACTCATACCACTTATGGTACATGATTACATGCTATCTGCGGCCTTCGTGGCATCGAAAATCTACACTAAGACCCGAACAACGATGCCTCGAAAAACGTGCCGACTCCGACTATCTCGGAAAATTATGAAATTTTACGTGCTAACTAGATTTCGCGAGACGATTCCGACGGTGCAATCCGTTTCATCATCTGAGATCTAGAGAATTAAATTCCGGATTTTAACCTAAAATTACACTGAGAATCAAAATTACGATTTCGCCTCTTATTCCGTAATTGGAATTTCTGCCTTGTATTCTCCTCTAAAAGGAATTCATTCTAAATTCAGACAATCACAATCACCACATGCATATGCAACGCGCATTCTACCATGCATGTAAACAAATATCAATTTTAAACGACTAAACTACGCACTTCATCCCTAAACGAAGGGATTAGTGGCCCGCATCGTGTCCCCGCTCCCCATTACGGACTCTCCACTCCATAGTGTCTCCATAGCACCAACACTAGCCTCACGGTTTTGCGTCGCAAAACCTGATCACGACTATCAACAATGCACACTGGTCCCTTTTCGAAGGTTTCATCCGTGTCAACCTCAATCTGTCCCCAATCCACCACATGAGCTGGATCTGGAGTATATCGAGCATGACACAAATACCTCGTGGACACTGGTCAGCCGGGCGATAACGCCTAACTGGTACGCTACTATGCTTCCATCCTCTCGAGTATCTTGGAAAGGTCCAATGAATCTCTGGCGATAGTTTCTTCTCATGCTCACGAACCCGACCACCCTCTCTTAGAATCACCTTCAAGAAACGTGACTTCAACCCTCGAATCCTAAGGGTCGACGTCCTCACATTAGCATTAGCTCTCCGCCGCCCGAGCCGTGAGAAGACGCGATCACATCAAGCCCACCTTCTCGAGGTGTCTCTAATCGGGACTGCACTCGTGATGGAGCTCTCTTCCACCCCTGGGTCATCCAATCATAACGATAATTCACGGCCTCCTAAGGCCAATGCCTCATATGGTGCCATTCAGACACTCGCCGATAACTCGCTTGTCAGAAAGGACCCCACTAAGGGCACTGTCACTCCTTATGATCCAGGCGCATGCTCACAAGATGTCCCTAACACATGTATATAATCCGCACAACGTATAACCCACAACCCTTACTTTGTGTGTAAACGACCTCCTCAAGGTCACACACCACGATAACCAATGGATCACAACTTAGTCCATGTCATGAATGACTCCATGTGTACTCGAGTCCTTGGGTTTAATTCAACCACACCCAATGCAATTTCCAATGGGTATCCAAATCTCGAGCTCACTCACTCTCATCACTTAACTCTAAGCTCACGTGGATAACCATGTCCCCGTGTTTTCATCTCGATCCACATAACTTCTACTTACACTTCAAGCCTCTTACATTTCCTGATTCAACTATGAGTCTTCATCGATCGCACCCTAAAGATAACTTCAACTCCACACTCACCATGAGTGTGAATGACCACCGTGCACCCACAATTCGACTCGACGCAATGTTTCCGTGCACATAAACGTAATGATGCCCTACTGTGACACCAAATCCCAGGGTCCACCATGAGCAAAATCTTAAAGATCTCACACTCATAATCTCGGCCTATCAGGTCAACTCTCACCCTACATCCTAGTGGAGAACATCTATACTGCTTCTCTAAAGGCCTTAACCTTCTAGTTTTCCAAATCCAAGGTCGTATTCGTATGACAACCCTAGCCAGTCTAAATTAATGACAACCCACGGTCATTAACTCATCCATGTCAAGCCCGACATCAACAACCAATATGTCTACCACCCTATGGTCCACCACGACCACAAGCGCAACTCTCGATCTGTCCTCGACTTCGCGACTCCACATTCGCCTCCCGCCTATCTCAGGCTGGCTGAAGCCAGATAAAGACAATCGAATCAAATCGGTTCCTCTAACCCTCATTAGGTGCGGAGGAATGAATTGCTTATACTCTCCCCGTCATACGGCCTAATTCAGGATCGCATTGCCCCAAGTCTCGGGATCCCCGCCTCTAGGGTAACCCGCCACTATGCTCAATCCCGTCCTAGTCCCGAATCCAAGCAGGAAGCGTGTCTTCTCGCTCTTCCCGAACTAGGAGAAAGCTGATCCTCCTTCTTGCTACTAACACTCGTATCCCGAAAGTGTTCCAAGTATTTCTCCGATTTCTCTCTATGGTCGTGGTCGTCCCAACTACAGTCCACACTGCAGCGAATCCTACAATCCCGCCCGAATGGACAACTTCACCCCATTCGACCCTTGTAATACCTAGCCAATCCCAAGAAACTACGTGATTCAAGATCGACATTCGGTCTCTCCCAACGCATCACCGCTTCAACCTTCTGTAGTCGAATCGACACTCAGGCCGACACACCACGTGTCCCAACAATCTCACCCCTGCAGAAGCCAAAACCTCAATTTTCATCGAACTTGCATCACCGATGGTCTCTCACCACTATAACACAATCCTGCGATGCTCATGCTCCCACTCGACCGGGAGCATCAAGACGCCATCTACAAAGATCACACACCGATCTAAATAGGTTGGAACCGGCGCATGAGATCCATGAATGCCGCTAGTGCATTCACAATCCAGCGGGCATCAACGAACTCAAAGTGCCCATGCTAACTCCCAAACGCCGTCTTAGGGATATCTGCCTCCTCAACCTCAAATTGATGCGGTAACCAAAGAAGGTTCATTCGAGTAGACCCCGCACTCCACTCAACCGATCCAATAAATCATCACCTCGACACAGGTACCGACTCGATCATAACCCGCTCAACTCGCTCGTAGTCACGTACGATGGCTCCCGCCTCTTCTTCTTCGCAAATAGAACCTGAGCCCCATGGTGAAGTGCTCCTGGCCTCGATAAACCCCTAGTCCAAAGAGTCTTAACCCGGACTCCGAGTTCCGCAACTCAACCGGCACATCCTATGCTGAAATACAGATGGGTGAAATACTGTGGTAACTCCATACCTAAGTCTACGAATCTCTCCGTGGAGGTGGTCCGTGCAGTCTATCCGGAAAACATCCCATACTCGCACACCACTTCCGAGGTAGATCTAAGTCCGGTCTCTCCGCCCTCTGTAAGGCTCGCAACCCAACCCGCTTAATCGCCCTCGAAACTTGAACTCAGATACCGTCTCGGGGCAAAATGTCATGTCCCCTCAAACACCATACTAGCACCGCTCTCACAGAGAAGCAGAACCTCCCACGCCTCACAATCGATAACGATCCCGTAGTTATCACCACCCATCCCTAGATGACATCGAACTGACATGTCCATGATTCTCAGTCCACTACAGTAGAGTCCCCCGAGATCTCTACAACTCGCAACCTTTACCTATCATTCTTATTCTCGCCAATTCCTGTGGGAAACTCACGTACAACTCTTCCAAGGTCTCTCAGAGAACCTTGCCCATTTCCATCACATTTCGTGGGCCTCATTCTGCCTAGAATGCACCAGTCTAATCCTGGTCGCGTCAGAGGTAATCTCCATGGCCTCTAACACCTTCTCGATCTGTATAAACCAATGGTCTGTCACCATCCGTTTCCTCCTCCCCTCGTGTATGCTCTGAGGATGATGCGCCCAAACCTCCAAGGCTACTAAGATCTTCCCTGCCTACCCGCCGCTATACTAGCCTGTACTATGCATTCGCCGTAATACCTACAAACGAAAAAGTCTCGTCGATCAAACACCGTGGTGCTCACCGCATTCTCCCGTGGACGTCCTCGATATCCTCGTCCTCTATTAGCCATTTACACCATTACATGGCAACAAGAATCATTTAACTTTTATTTCAGTCTAACTAGCAATGTACATGCTATCAGACTTAACAACCAAGGAACCGACCCGCTCATTTCCCTATGGCGCTAAATTCCAACCACCCAAACAAGATCCAAATCCCTAAGGTCATCTGGCCATAACCTTAGCATTCACCATTTTTCCTATACACATCACACTATGCATATAATCTTCCTACACAATCACCGCAATCATGATTTCCCCAAACTAACAGTTAATTCATCATGTTGTCTCTCGAGGCATGAACATGCCCCGAGACACAAATCACAGGCCACATAGCTCTGTATACACAATTAATTTTTGTGTTTAAAATATTGTTTAACGAAATTTTATTTTCAAAATTTTATTTTCGAAAAATTTTATCAAAATTTATTTGATTTTTATTCCGATTCTTTTCAAAAAAAATTTTTTTTCGAAATTACCGCTCATAGTTGACCTACCAACGTTATCGCTCACTAGTACTGCTCACTGATACTCGCCCATACGTAATCGCCCACGGTAATCGCTCACGGTGTTGTTGGTCACAATAGCAAAAATCAGATTGCAACACACTTCAGCAATTCATTGCCTTACAATACAATTCCTCCTTAAGCCCTCCTATTGCAATACACTTCTTCATGCTGCAATACAATCTAATCCCTTCCTCTAAGTCACAATACAATATAGTATTGCAATACAAACTTAGCCCTCAAGCTCTTCTTCCATATCAATACAATATGTTGTATTGGTAAATACAATTTTCCACTCTTCTCAAGCCTTCTTCGCAATACAACGATTGTATCAGAATACACAATTTCCTTTACTTTAAGCCTTCCGTAATACAATCCCGCAATACACCGAGCCCTCTTCATCGCAATACAAGAAACTGTATCATAATGGATAGTTTCAAGCCAACTACACCCATCTCGCAATACAATTCAAATTTCTCACTATTTCCCGCAATACAATACTTGTATTGCAATACACTTCATCCTCGCTCTTTTGTTGCAATACAAACCTTGCTCTTACAACACAAATTTTTGATTTCACAATACAATTGGCAAAGAGCTCCATCAAATTTTTTCTCGCTCAATAAATTTTTCGTTTTCATTATAAATGATTTTTTTCATTTATTTTTAAATTGGAAAAATCTCTAAAAATCACTAAAATCATTTTTTTTTTTTTCTTGACACTCAAATAAATTCATAAAAATTCTATTTTACCTGTATTTTTTATTTTACACCATATAAAACCTAGAAAATTATTTTCTTTCACTTCATAACTAAATAAATTTGTAAATTTATTTTCTTTTTTCCAGCTTTTTCACTCGAAAATGTTCTCCACTCAAATAAATTTATAAAATTCTATTTTCATTTTCTTCAATTTTACAACTTGTAAACTCCGAGAAAATTATTTTCTCACCTCATAACCAAATAAATGAGCAAAACTTATTTTCTTAATTTTTTTCCCGCTTACACTCCAGAAAAACCTGCATTTTTTTTTCATTTAATTCGAAATAGTTCAGAATTTCAAAGCCTCATTAGACAACACTAACCCTATGTTCCATCTCAAATTTATTAAAATTTGATTTCATCATCCAACAACTCAAATAAATTTATTTAAAATTCATTTCTTTCCTCCTACCCCGCTTTACTCACCTGTAAAACTCCTAAACATGTTCCAACACCCATGCTAAATCCACTTAAGCACACAACACCACAATACAAACAACATGGCATACACAATTCATTCATCAACATTCACATGTTCACACACACCACCACTTAATTCCACAAAATCACACAAAACACATACACACGTGCACGTAGTGTCCTGGCTGTCTCGTGATTTTCCTAGGTAATCCCATACCTAAACTCAACATCGAACCACAATTCCAGTGGTGATGTTTTTACATTTCCATGGCCTGCCCAAATTTTCTATCTAGGTTTCCATATACCTATACTCCTCATCAAACCACCTAGTGGTGATGGATACCCAAACCCGAGCTCCCTAGGTATTCGTATACCTAAGCTCTGATACCAAGCTATGACGCCCCATAACCCGGGGGTCCGTTGACTACCCGTCAACCCGCGGAATTCCAGTGGATGTCGGGTTACCCGACGCCACTTTAGGAAAATCCAGTCCTTGTACGGAGTTTCTACCAAAACAAGACTCGATATACCCGTCCTAAACAAATTCAATATATACAATATCCAATTCGCCACTGGGCCCACAAACAAGACTCAATGTACATGACAACTATGAAACTAACTATATACCTAATAGTTACAAGAGTTAATATTTTTATTTAAACAATACATATATTAAACTTAAAGAGTTCTAATACATGTTAATCATCAAAGCCACACCCTTTCTTCAAGACTCAACCTCTGACGAGCCGTCCTCGCACGCCCCCGCACCTGTAAAATAAAGGGGGTCCCACGACTAAGTGAGCTAAAGCTCAGAGAGAATCACTCAGTGCCACTCACCACCTAAGTGCAAAGCAATGTTCCAAAGTAAACACACATTCAAGCAAATGCATGATCCTACTTGAATGTCTACACACCAACCATCCTCGAGTCCTCACCGACTCTCTCACACTCCGCCTAAGCCTTGTAAGGAGAATATTCGGCTTTATTTGTGGGCAACCTCCATGAATATATATCAATTGGGCCGCCCGACGATCGGGATATATATTATTTGCTCTGTGGACTACCTCCGATGAATATATATCAACTGGCCGCTCCGACGGTTGATATATTATTTTAAGTTTGACTACCCTCCGATAACAACATTTTAGACTACCCCCTAACCTTGTTTCTCTAGACCCGCCTCTGCACCAACTCCTATACTCCTAGGATGTTCCAAAGGCATACGGGAATGCATGCATGCCGCTCCAATTCGCCTAATCACATGCAAATATATAAATCACAATATATTCACATAAATAAAATCACACAATCATGTTATGCAATTATACATTTCGAATACATCAAAATTAGCCTACTGGGCTACATGGATCAAACACTATAAATTTAATTTAAATCACTGATCAACGCATATTTTCACAAAAATATATTTTGAGAATATTATTCCTGAATAGTGAAACCTCGCTACTATTCCTAAAAATCACAAAACACACAAGTTCACTTAGTGAATCCAATCCACCCGCCATTCCCGGCCCAATGCATACCAAGCACCACTACATAAATCAACACATAATAAACTCCAAATAGCCTTACGGACTATACGTAAACTAGCCTCTCCAAAGTTTCTAAAAATTTCCAATAATTCCTGGCCCCATGTTCCTTTGGGATCGATCCAACTACCTCACCGCCCCATTCAACCGAAACATTAGTAAAACATTTAAAAATGGGAGGAAACTGGGCAGTAACTTACCTCAAGGTGTTTGAAGAAAACTCCGATCCCGAGTCCACGCAGCCCCGTCCCGCAGAACATTCTCCTTCGCCCGCACGCCGAAATTCCGGCTGGATCTTCCGATATCTGTAGAGAGAAGCACTCTCTCTAAAAGCTCTCAAATCTCAAAGCTACTGTATCCCAAAAATGGCTCCCACGTTTCTTTGGTTGGTTTAATGAAAGAGATGAAGCAATTATCGATAATTTCATTATTTAATGACTTAAAATCAAATCTCATAACACCATTGTCCCTCTCTCTCTCTTTACCGTGATTTGATATTCCCACTACTCCTGGCCATTCATTTTCATTATTTCACCATACCACTTATGGTACATGATTACATGTTATCTCAGGCCTTCGTATATCAAAATCTACATTCAGACCAACAACGATGCCTCAAAAACGCATTTAATTCGACTATCTTTGAAAATTATGAAATTTTTACGCATAACTAGATTTACAGACCATTCCGACTAAGATAATCCGCTTCATCATCTGGAGATCTAGAGAATTAAATTCGATTTTAACCTAAATTACAATTTGCAATCAAAATTACGATTTTGCCATTATTCCGTAAATTGAATTTCTGTCTTACATACATATCTATATATATAGATATCTATATATATATATATATATATATATATATATATATATATATATATATATATATATATATATATATATATATATAGATTTCATATCTATAAATAGATATAGATAGTTATATATATAGATATATAAATATCTATATATAGATGTATATAGATATATCTATATAGATATATACATATTCATATATATAGATATCTATCTATAGATATATATATATATCTATAGATAGATATCTATATATATAGATATGTATATATCTATATAGATATATCTATATATTATCTATATATATAGATATCTATATATAGATTTATATATCTATATATATAGCTATCTATATCTATTTATAGATATATAAATCTATATATAGATATCTATATATATAGATATGTATATACATCTATATATATAGTATATATAGATTTTATATATCTATATATATATATATGTATATGTATATATATATATATAGATATGTATATATAGATATTCATATATAGATATATACATATTTATATATATTATAGATATAAGCATATTTATATATATACATAACTATATATATATATATATATATATATATATATATATATATATATATGTATATATATATATATATATATAAATATATATATATATATATATATATAAATATGTATATATATATATATATATATAAATATGTATATATATATATATATATAAATATGTATATATCTATATATATATAAATCAGATATATCTATATATATATAAATCTATATATAGATATCTATATATATAAATCTATATAGATATATCTATATAGATATATCTATATACATCTATATATATGTATTTATATATATAGATATCTATATATAGATTTATATATATATAGATATATATAGATTTATATATATATAGATATATTACATATTTATATATAGATATATATTTCATATATTTATATATAGATATCTATATATCTATATAGATTTATATAGATATATAAATCTATATATATAGATATCTATATATATATATATATATATGTATATATCTATATAGATATATCTATATCTATATAGATATATACATATCTATATATATAGATATTCATATATATATATAGATATGTATATATCTATATAGATATATCGATATCTATATATATAGATATGTATATACTATATAGATATATCGATATCTATATATATGTATATGTATATATCTATATAGATATATCTATATACATGTTTACTTATCTATATATATATATATATATATATATATATATATATATATATATATATATATATATATATATATATATATATAGATATGTATATATCTATATAAATTTGCCAGCACTACTACAGACTTATATTAGTACAGAGGTACCCGTAGGTACATTCAAAGCATAACGATATACTTTACTTTACTCTTATTCATTATTCAGACTCTTATCATATAATTGTTTGACTACCTAGACCAATAATAAGAAATGAGTGGGACACAACATAATAAGTACTCGAATGTACGATATGATACTAAGGTGTCGTAACACAAAGTAAGAGTGTCGAAGAACTGATCGGAGAGTACCGAAGTACTATACGTATCTGCCCACGTTACGTATGTCATATCACTCAGCGTGAGTGTCAAGAATCGACGAGACGGTTCGCCCATGTAATGTATGCTGCACCACAGGAGCGCTACAATAATCTGAGACATGCTCTGCCTCACGAATATGTCGTGAAGACTAGCAAGAGTACAAAGCACCGACGTGAGACGTGCCGCCCATGTAACAAAAGGTCATGTCATTCAACCGTTCACGCACCCCCATAATAATATGTGCTCAGAACCTACTATCTTATCATAGGGTATTACGCTTACAACATCTACCGCGAGGTACCTGGCCTAATTTATCCGTTTCTGACCTTACAAACATGTGGATCCTTTCATATTCTTATAGGTCCTCATTAGTCCAATAGACAGTCTCGGTTAAACTAACAACAAAACAAAACCAAAAACAAGGCAATTTTTCATGCCAGGAACAATGGCTATGCTCAGCGGCTGGAAGCCCTTCACGCGGCGTAGCTCGCTATGCCACGGCGAACCCTCGATGGGATGGAAAATCCCTTCTCAGCCACGTCGTGGTGGGGACCTTCGCTGCGGCGAGGGGTCCCTATGCCGCGGCGTAAGACCCTCGACATTGCCTAGATTTTTTTTATCATTTTGTCCATTTTTCTAAAAACCCAACCAAAAAGCCTCAAATACTCCAAAAGCATCACCAAAAACAACTCCCAAATGTATTCTGTGACACCCAATCTCGTAAACTGACTACCCGTCAACCTCGCGGAAGAAGTGAGGCTCGTTACCCGACGCCACTTTAGAAAATCTAAGTAGTCCCTTTGCAACGGAGCTCTACCCAATTGCGCCACCCGTACGAAACCCGTCCCAAAGTAGCCCAATTTATATTCAATATATCCAAGAGATCAAATCACATGAGTAATACTACCATTTAGGCCCACAATGATCCTCATAATACATACTAACCATGAAGTCAACTATATACCTAATAAGCATAAGAGCTTCAAATGTTTTAATCTTATACAAATATATATTAAAAATTAGGGAAAATTCTAATACATGTAGATATCACAAGCCAAAGCCATACAATCCGACTTTTCTAATCCATGGTCTCGGGATTTAGTCTTCCCTCGCACGCCTCCTCGTACTCGTGAAAGCGGGGATCCTGACGACGGGGCGAAGCAAACTCAAGAGAATCGCCCTAAGCGGGCCATCACTTCACCACCCAAGTGTAGTGCAATGTCTCCACTTAAACAAACATTCGGGCAAATGCATGATCCTACTTGAATGTCTACGTGACCAACTCGCATCCCGAGCTCCTCATCGACTTCTCACACTCGCCTAAGCCTCGTATGAGAATTATTAATTTATTAGCTGGCAACCTTCCGATGAATATATATCAATCGGGCCGCCCGACGATTGATATATTAATTCGTTTGTGGACTACTCCGATGAATAAATATCAATCGGGTCAGCCCGACTGCTGATATATTCTTAGTTCAGGACTACCTCCACGTAAATATCAACTCGCCGCCCGACTCGTTGATATATTATTTAGTTTTGACTACCCTCCGATAATTTATATTTTAGACTACCCTCCTCGAACCTTGTTTTCAGATTCATCTCATGCACTCATTCCTATATTCCTAGGATGTCTCAAAGGCATATGGAATGCATAAGGCCCAATTCGTTTAAATCACATGCAAATATATATACATGAATATATTTACATAAAACTTAAATCACATATCAAAAAATTAGCTCACTGGGGCTAATGATCATACACGAGCAATTTAATTTAAATCACTCCTACCAACACGTACTTTCATAAAAATATATATTTAGAATTATGCCGAGAATAGTGAAACCCTCGCATCATTTTAAAATTAAAACACCTGTCACTTAGTGAACTCAATCCACTGTCATTCTACCAAAGCATATCAAGCAAGCATTTAATGCACAAATTAACACCCATCACAACCAAACAGCCCCTAACATCCATGGAGCAGTCACGCCACAAGAGAAAATCCCAACAAATTCTCTACACCGGTCCCATGTTTCGGGATCGATCAAATCCAAGCCTCACGGCCTCAAACTAACCGAAACATCGAAAAACCCTAAAATGGGGAATAAAACCAAGTAGGAGAAAATCCCACCTCTTGGAGTTGTCAAAAACTCGCAAACCCGGAGTCCACGCGTAGCTCGTCCAAGGTAGAACGCTTTTCTCCTCTGCAACGTAAAGCCGCCGACTGGATCTTCTAGCAACGAGAGAGAAGCTTAAGCTTCTCTCTAAAAATGAATTCTGGGCCGCTATTGACCTCCCGCTTCCAAATCACGTTTTTTCTCTTGCTTTCAATTTGAAGAAGAAGGCCATCAGAGTCTTTTTTTTGTCTTCTAGTTCACTTAATCTCATTTAATTGATTAATTTTCTTCTTTTACCAGCTATATCCCACTACTCGCGCCATCCATTTTCATAATTTCACTCATACCACTTATGGTACAATAGTGATGATACGATGAAGTAGAAGTTTAATTCCTTACAAACAAAATGATGACTACCCACAATAAACGGACCAAAATAAACCCGTTGTTGTAATTCTTGTAACATTTGTCCAAATTTTTCTTTAGACAGCATTATGTGAAAGCACCCCCGAGAAACAATGTAAACGGTGCCACCCGCATGAATAAATAAACCAAAGAAAAACATGTTGTCAGGAAGCAAGTATGGTGGAGACGTAGGCGTAAACCGGTTGACAACCCGGGTCTCGAACCCGTAAGATATGGCGACACGCAGTCATGGCTACGGCTGATCTGAATGTGGAGCAACAAATTAGACATTGTCGGCGCCGAAAACCTTGTGGACTGGGGCAAACCCGTGGCGCTCCTGGCCTGACCCAGCGAGGAGCAAAGATTTGCCCGGCCTCACACACCTCCTGGGCCTCTCAAGAATCTGCAGCTCTGATAAGGGGCTACGACCACGCAGATGTGATCACGACGGCCCCGATCTTCGCATCCGACGAGGGTGGGGCGCCTCTCCCTACCTCACAGGCTTTTCGCCTCCGCGGCCCGAACTCAGGACCATGAGCTAGTGTACCCATTCGAGGTAGTTCCCACTACCAACTGGCTAGTAGTACCGCGACGCCGAATCCCAGAGTTCGAGGTCGGGGATCACGCCTTCGAAGGTGATGCCTAAGAGGAGTGGTCAGTTCCTAAGAAGCATGGGAAGCTATCGCGAGGTTCATAGACCTTCGAGATACTGAGAGGTAAAGGCACCGCTGTTGCACTCTGCTAGCATCGCCAAAGATGCCGTGTCCACGAGGTGTTTCACAGCCACCATGCTCCTAAGTACACTCCAAATCTAGCTCATGTGGTGGATTGGGGATGAGAGTGTTGACACCACGTGGACCTTCGAGGAGGAACTAGTTTCAGCCGGTGCTATACAAGCACTCAACACGTATCACAAAGGCCAGAGGGGTCAAAGCCGTGGACAACCGTAGTTTCGCAAAGGAAGGTAGTGGACCTTAGGGGTGGTAGACGTATTGCTGTTGACGCGTCGCTTGACATGGATGAGTTGACAACCATCTGGGTTGTCGTGGGTGAATTTCCAGACCTTAGCCTGCTGTCACACACGGCCACACTAGATTTGAAGCTTAGGAGGTTAAGGCCTTTGTATAGCTTTGTATAGATGTTCTTTCCTAGGATGTAGGGGTGAGAGCACCTCAGATAATTGAATTATGAATGAGAAATCTCTCAGATTCTACTCAATGGACTCCTGGGACTGGGGTGTCACACTGGCATCGAGCGTGAGGTATACGAATACCTAGTGGAGCTTCAATTGGGTATCCATCACCACTAGGTGGTATGGTGTGGAGTATAGGTTTATGGGAACCTATGGATAGAAAATTTGGGCTTAGGCCATGGTTGAGAAAGAACATCACCACTAGGTGTGGTTCGATGTTGAGTTTAGGTATGGGATTACCTAGGAAAATCACTGACAAAACTAGGGACACTACGTGCACGTGTTGAGGTTTTGTGTGATTTTGTGAATCATTTGGTGATTGTGTGTATAAATATGAATTGTAATGTGTTATGATGTTGTGTGCTTGGTGATTAGTACATGGCTAAGGAAATATTTTAGAAAATATTTTGGGTGTTTATAGTGTAAACTTGAACTAAGGAAATAAACAAAGTAAATTCATAATTTATTTGGTTTGCAGGTGAAGAATTAATAAAATAAATTTTTACAAAATTTATTTGCTGTTGGAAATTGAGAAAGAAAATATTAAAGTGAAGAAAATAAATTTTTGTTAAAATTATTTGGTTATATGGAGAAGAAAAAGAATTTCTAAGGATTTTACAAGTGGTAAAATTGAAGAAATTGGAAGAAAATAAATTTTATAAATTTATTTGAGTGGAGAAAATGTTTTATGAAAAATTGAGAAGGAAATAAATTTTATAAATTTATTTTGTTATGAGGTGAGAAAATAATTTTCTAAGGTTTTATAGGTGTAAAATTTAAGAATGGGGTTAAATAAATTTTTATAAATTTATTTGAGTATAAAAAAAAATGATTTTTAGTGATTTTGGTGATTTTTTCATATTGTCGAAATAATGAAAAAAATGATAATAATAATTATAATGAAAAAAATTATGGGCCCAAGAGGTCGTTTTTATCCATGTTGTTATCCTTGGGATTATATTGACCTGTTTGGGACAAGTAAATGCGTGCCTTATACAAGACAGATTCAAGTAGTAGCCCCGCACAAAGGAGACTCGCCGATTTTCTAAGTGGCGCTCTGCAACCCGACCTCCACTTGTATTCCCAGTCGAATGGTAGTCAACGATCCTGCTCGGGCGTCACAGTTTTTTACTTAAAAGTGTAACTAGAGGATTAAAGGATGTCATTTTCTGAAATTTAAAAAAAAAAAAAAACACGCAATCAAAAAATATACCAATAAGTAGGTTTATATATCGCAATAATATTCTAGTTTCCATTATAAATACTACGCTGAGCAAGATATTTATAACAAACTAATATTTTGAACATGATACAAAAGTGTCCCACCAAGTCACCAACGGAACTCAAATAGTAACCTACACAAGAGTGAGTTTCTATGTTAATACACAAGGAAAGTCCCTAGGTAAGTCAAAATAGCCAATCGCCTCCGAAAAACTCTCTTACCTTAGGCTCTTATCATTCCTCAGAATAGATCTTTCCTAGACATACCAACAAGTCACTATCCATGGAAAATTGATCCAAATTTATCAAATAACACGTACATAATCAATCAAAACTTTGTTTCAATAAACTTTAGACTTTCAATAACACTAACACAGTCTCGTAGAAATGATTATTAATGTTACTAGAATTAAATGTAATAACTATTAATTTAATTTCACTTATCTTTAATATTCAAGTGTTATTGACGTTGTGGGTCATAAAACCTCATTAAAAATTGAATTATGTTAGATATAATCCAATAAAACTTGGCCATGTTTATCCATTAGGGCATCACATAACCATTTTATTATCGACCCTCATCGGAGCTCGTAGGTTTCAAATTAATTAAATTAATTTGGCCATTCACTCATTCAATATTTTACATTAATTATTAGTTTTACATGATAATAACAAGACCCAGAAATTCCTAAATTCGGAATAAGGGCAAAATCGTAATTTTGATTACAAATTTATAATTACAAGTTGTGCAATCCATAATTAATCTCAGACCAGATGACGAACGGATTGCACCGCTGGAATCGTCTCGCGAAATCTAGTTAGCACGTGAAATCCCCGCACTTGTCGAGACGTTTAGTCGGCACGCTTTTCTCGAGGCATCGCTTGCCGTGCCGTAAATCGATTTTCATGCGACGAAAGGCACATATAGCACGTGACTACGCATCATAAAATTCCGCATTTGAAGCAGGTATAAACACAAACGGGACTACCGAGCAGAAGGCCAATATCAAACTGAGAAAAGGGACATAAATGTCAATTTTTGGAATGTTAATGAGCTGATACAAATTAGAGAATAGTGCTTCATCTCTCCCATTTTAAACAAGCCAAACGTACTTTCTAAACCAGTGGAGATGCAGTAGGCGGAGGGACCAAAACAGATTCTAGAGAGAGTCTTCGACTTCTCTCTAGAAATACACTGACGGACCGCTGGATTCGACTAGCAGCATGAAACTTTCACGCGGAAAGCAAAGCACGCAGGACCCCTGCTACAGTTTTTGACAACTCAAGAGGTAGATTTTCTCCCTACTGCTTTTTATTCCCATTTTTAAGGGTTTTACGATGTTTCAAGTAGTTTGAGGCCGTGAGGGTTGCTTGATCGGTCCCAAAACATGGACCGAATTGTGGGAATTTTCGGGATTTTGGGATATCAGACCCAGAACTTGAAGTGGGCTGTTTGTGTGGAAATTGGCACAAATGCATGCTTGAGATGATAAAGGCCGGAATGGTCGCTAGATCTGCCTCAAAACATGGGACCGAATTGATAAATTCTTGGGAGAGGATGGAGCAAAATTTCGTGGTCGCTTCCACGCTGATTTTGGTGTGAAATCATGTATTTCAGGTGTTGATGTGTATTGATCGGGATTGAGGCTTAATGGTCAGAGTCTGTCTAATATGAACCGAAGATTTAGATTTTTCTGAATAGTGTAACCGAGGGTTTTACTATTCCTAAATATGTTCTAAGAATGTAAATACGTGAAAATTTACAGTTGGTTAAGTAATTCAATCACTGTTTAGGCTTTGAACATTAGCCTATGGAGCTAATTTTGGCGTGTGGAAATGATAAAATCATAACATGTTGTATGCTTTAATTTCTATGTAAATATATTCTATGTTATATATTTGCATGATTTGGCACGTAATGGAACCCGGCATACATGCATTCCATATGCACCGGGACACCCTAGGATTATAGGAGTGAGTGTGAATTAAGTCTAGAGAGAAAAGGTTCCTGGGAGGGCAGTCTATAAAAATGTTAATCATGAGGGTAGTCCAAACTAAATAATATATCAACCGTCGGAGCGCCTACGATACTTATTCATCTGAGGGTAGTCCACACAACAAATAATATATCAAACCGCTGAGCGCCCACTGATATTTATTCATCGGAGGGTAGTCCAACAAATAATATATCAACCCGCTTCCGAGCGCCCAATTGATATATTCACCTGGAGGTTGCCCAATTAATAACACAATAATTCCTACAAGGCTTAGGCGAGTGTGAGAGAGCCTGAGACCTGATCCAGTCGGGTCATGTAGATTCATAGGATCATGCATTTGCTTGAATGGGCGTTTAACCTAACATTGCACCGCACTTCTAGGTGGTGAGCAAACACTCAGTGGCGATTCTCCCATCGAGCTTTAGCTCACCCCGCCATGGATCCCCTTTTCGTGTACAGGAGCGTGCGTGAAGACGGTTCGCCCTGAGGTTGGATAAGAAGAAAGCCATGGCTTTGATGATATTTACATGTATTAATTGAGCATTTTAATATATGTCAGATAAGAGTAAAACATTCAACTCTTGAAACTATTGGATATAGTTGCCTGATATATGTGTCGAAAGACAAATGATGGGGCCCAAGTATCGTGATGATATACATATTGCATATATTGTTGATCGTAATGTCATACAGGTTTTGTATTCAGTAGAGCCCCGCACAAAGGAGACTCCGCCCGATTTTCAAAGTGGCGTCGTGAACCGACTCCACTTATTCCACGGTCGATCATATCAACTGACCTCAAGCCAACACACTTGCATCGAAGAGTATACGAATACCTAGTGAGCTCTGTCAGTATCCATCACCACTAGGTGGTATGGTGAGCATAGGTTTATGGGAACCTATGGATAGAAAAATCGCCAGCCATAGTTGATGAGAGCATCACCACTAGGTGTGGTTTGATGATATGTATAGGTACGAGATTACCTAGAAATCAATGATGAACACTGTAGACACTCCGCATGCATGTTGGTGTGTTTGTGTGATTGATTTTTATGAGTGTGTTTGCATAATGACAGGTATAACATGAATTGTAGGTGTTATGTGATCGAATTTTATGGGTGATATGTTTGGTTGATAAGATAGATGATGTGTGGAACATTTTAGTGTTTACAGTGTGTAAATCTCAATCATGGAATTAACCAAAATAAATTCATAATTTATTTGGTTTAGTGGAGAAGAAAGCGTAAATTTTGCTGTTTATGGTAAAAACTAAAGAAAATTAAATGAAATAAATTTACTAAATTATTTGTAGATGTTGAAAGTATAAAGAAAATTTAGTAAAGAAAATAAATTTTTTCAAATTTATTTGTTATATGGAGGAGAAAATACTTTGATTTGCATGGTAAAATTGAAGAAATAAAGAAAATAAATTTTATAAATTTATTTGAGGAGAAATTTTTAAAGAAATCTGATATGAAAATAAATTTTATAAATTTATTTGGTTATAAGTGGGAAAACAATTTTCTGGTTGTTTCTTATATATATAAAAATTAAGAGAATGGAGAAAATAAATTTATAAATTTATTTATGTCCAAGAAAATGAAAAAAATGATTTTGGTGTGATTTTTTGTGATTTTTTTAATACCGAAATAATGAGAAAAAAAAAAAAAAAAATTTTTAATTAAAGAGAAAAAATGAAAAAAAAATTATGGTGCAAGAATTTTTGAAGGGCTACTGCCGCATCAGACAGGAGAAAGGATTTGCATTATAAAGAGTTTAATTTATACTGCAATAGGGAAGGCTGGAAGGCTAGATCAGTATCAAGCAGAATAAGCCAATGTTGCAATACAAAACTCAGACAGAACAGATACTGTATTGTAGGGCTGTTGATGAGTCACGATAAAATTTATCGTGACAGAGGCTGTTATTGGCTGGGTGGTCGGGCGCACAAAGGGGGCTACAGTCAAGAAGTGGCATATGTGCAGCAAATAACAGGCTCGCTTCTGGCATGGGCGCAGGCGCTGGCGCACAAAGTGGTAAGGCGCTGGCGCGCAGCGCGTGGCGCTGGTACGCGGCACGCGCGGCGTAGCGCGGCAAAGTAGCGCGGCGCACGGGCAAGATGGGCGCGTGACGCTGGCGGCGCGCGACGCTGCGGCACGGCAGAGGCGCTACGGGCGCTGCATGCGCCGCGTTAGCACGCTGCACGGTGGGGCGCGCGGGGTTTACGGGCTTCGGCGCCGGCGCGCAGCGCGGCTGGCTGGGTCAACAAGGCTGTGCATGCGTATCGTCAGCTCGACTCGCTTGGAACCAGCTTGACTCAGCATCGCTCATGAGTCATTAAATGAACAATTGCTCATTATAAAATAAATTTTTTTTCTCAAAAAATTAAAATAATATTTATTAAATTCAAATAAAATCAAATCAAATCAAATAAATTTTGATAAAATTTTAAAATAAAATTTTCAAAATAAATTTTTCAAAATAAAATTTGTTGAAAACAATATTTTAAACGAAATTGATTGGCGATACACCGAAGTTATGTGTATGATTAATGCCCTTGGGTCAGTATTATGCCTAGAGATATCAGATTGATTTAACTACCATTTGAAATGGTGATTGCGCTAAGAGTTGCGTACTTAAATTATATGCATGTGGTGTGATGATAGAAATGGGTGAATGCTAAGGTTTGAATTGCGACCTTAGGATTAAAATGTGAACAAGAGCCTAGAATTTTATAGAATTAAATGAATTAAGTGGTTGGAATTTAGCACCACTTAGAAATGAACTGTTAGTTCATGGTTGTCAAGTCTATTAGCACCGCATCAGACACAATGACTAAATGAAAATTAATCGATTGCTTGCCATGTTGATTGTAAATGGTCGATAAGAGACGAGGGATCGCAGAGGACCCACGGGGCACCGGGTCGCACCATCGATAATCGACCACCGGGCCAGATTCGATCAACAGCCTCAGAGAGGTCGTAAGTGTTGCAAAGGTCGCTATCGCGACGTGCCATACAGGACATGGAGATCCTAGTAACCTGCAGGTTTAGGACGTATCATCCCTCCGACATTCACAAGAGATCCGATGGTGGTGTACTTACTGGTTCTACGCAGAACGAGAAAGTGTTGCAGGCCATGAGATTACCCTCGACACGACTCAGGATTAGACTAGCCGCGTCCCAAATAGAGAACGAGGCCCAAACATGGTGGAAATAGGTAAGGACCCTAGAGACCTTAGAGGAGCCGCTAGACATGAATTCTCCCTACAGGATTGGGTAGGCGAGAATAGGGTACTTGATATGTCAAGGTCATGAAGTTAGAGATCTCGAGGACTCTACTCCACAATGGACCCGAGGATTATGATACGCTGAGTTCGATGTCATCCTCGGGGATGGATCGTCGAGCGCTACAAGGTTGTTATCGATCAGGATGCAGGAGAGCTACCGCCACACGCAGGACTCGCACTGTATATTTCGTGGGGCAAGTTACCGTATTTCGCCCCTGCATAAGATATGAGTCCAAGTGCGTTAGATGGCCGCTGGTTAGCTACGAGCCCATCTAGAGGACGAGGTGAGACCACTAGATCTACCTCAGTGGTTTGCGAGTACGTCGAATATTTTTCCAGATGAGCTTACCCTGACTACCTCCACATAAAGGATGTAGACTTCGTATCGAAGCTTACACTGGTACTTTAACCATCTCTATGATTCCGCATAGATGGCAACTCTGGCCGAGTCAGAACTCGCAGTCCAACTGGGCGCGGGCTATCTGGACAAGGGGATTATTGCATCGGAGCACTTCACCATGGGGCGCCTGGCTCTAGCTGCGAAGAAGAGGGGCAAGACCCTTCTACGTGAAGTGGCTATAGACAGTGAACTGTGTTATGATCCAAAATCCACCTGGCCACCAGGATCGATGATTTATTTTATCAGTTCAGAGGAGTGCGAGTCTACTCCAAGATAGACCTTCGCACTGGTTTTCATCAGCTGAGAGTTAGGGAGACAGATGTCCCTAAGACTGCGCTAGGACGCCGGGGCACTTCAGCCACTATGATGCCCTCGATCACTCGACGCGCCTGGGACAAGATTCATGACCTCTACGCATGTGGTGTTCCAACCTTATCTAGATCGCTTTGTCGTAGTCTCTGGGGATGACATTTTGATCTACTCCTACCGTGACGCCCAAACCTAAATCCGTGACTACCCCGTCAACCCACGGAATACAAGTGGAGGTCGGGTTACCCGACACCACTTCAGAAAATCGGGCAGAGTCTCCTTTGTACGGGGAGCTCTACCCAAATACGGTACCTACATATACCTGTCCCAAACAATCCAATATGTGCAATATATATCCCAACATGAGTAAAATTGCCTCTTGGGCTCATAAACTAATACTCATAAATCTAGTTAGCACGTAAAATTTCGCAATTTGCTGAGACAGTAGGAGTCGACACGTTTTTCGAGGCATCGCTTCGGTGTCAGAATCGATTTTCGATTTACCTAGCGCACATATAAAGGACAGATCTCGACCCTATACCCTCTTCCGTGGCAATTCCTGGTCCTCGTCTAGTGGAGTCCCATTGTACACCCTAGGGAATGCACAAAGGGGCCCCACCCTAAAAGAGAAGTAAACACCGCAGACTATAATACCAATATATAGATAGGTCCACGACCGACCTATCCAAGGGTAGGTCATAACCACATCATACATAAAAGGAACTCAATGAGTTTAATATTAATGTCGAGCGTTTCTAAGAATATCAGGATTTAGTACAAGTAGAAATGAATAATTCCAACAAACTCGTATCAGATAAATGTGATAGAGCACGACACCGTATGAGAGAGCGACGTCAACCGCGAATAGGCCCTACGAACTGCCCGACCTGCGGAACAGGATTTAAAACAATAATGTGAGATAATAAACTTCAAAGAGTGGCATAGTTTATAAGGAAAATAACATTTTATATTTCAATAGTTCTCCTCTCAAACCTTCCGTTCATGCTCAACATTTCAATAGTTCTCCTCAGAAGTCTCTGCTTAGAACATTTCCACAAAAACCCAACTTTACCTCAAGTCCAACATATGCATCATGCTCAACAAATTAGTCATTCCAATGTTAAGAAAACATAACTGAATCGTACACAACATAAAGCCAAGCACAAAACATGTATAGTCATCAAGTGATAAAATAACCATGAAATGCACCAAACCATGAGTATTAAAATAGTTATACCACATTTAGAAAATCAACAACGCCCATACCACATAAACCAACGCTGTACCGCACTACGTACTCATCCTAAATCGCAAACCGACCTCACGCCACCGCGGGCAAACCCGTAATACCAAACTCACGTCAAAACCGAATTTCACGCCAGTCGCGGCAAACCCAGACACAAACCGCTTCGGGCCAAACCACCACGCTATCGCGGGCAAACCCGCGTATCACCAAACCATACGTCAAACCACTTCACGCTATCGCGGCAAACCCGTAATACCAAACCGTCGGACCAAACCACCACGGCAATGTGGCAACTAATAAACCGCCTGGGTCAAACCGACCTCATGGTAACGTGGCAATCCACTAAACCGTCTGGGGTCAAACCGACTCACTGAACGCGGGCAACTAATAAACCGCTCTCATTCTCACATGTACCTTTCCAACAACAGACGTGAGTCACCACAAAATCTCAAGATCCCCTTTTTTCTTTTACAATAGTTTTTCAAGATAGTTTACAACCTCAATCCATGTACCCAAAATATCCAAACACCACTGACCATCCACTAACACAAGAAACTTTCAAATAGTTAAAATGTCGACAAATTCATACGAAAACATAACTTGTTTTATATGAAACCGAAATCATGTTCGAATGTGCAACCAACCATCCGATCAAAACAATATATATGTAAAGTATTTAATCACAATAGATATATCAACACAATACCCCAAATCATTTAAAAGCATTATAAACCACTACGTAATTATAGACGCCGTCCCGCTCCCTAGATCGTCTCCCCGCCAACAAGTGAGTGCTCAGAATATAGATAAAACTCGCTTTAGGCTCTAATAACTGAACCAACAACCTTAGGATGCCCCGAAGGCCTTAGAATAACTCCAAGAACTAAGAAACTATCCAAATCGACTCGACAGTCCACTACACAAATAAGTCTTATGTGCCCGATACCTAAAATTGGGGCTTTCACCGGGGTTAATTTCGAAATTGAACCGGCCCAATAATTCCTAAAAACATCCACTCACTAATACAACTTCAATTTTGTCCAATTTGACCAATCGACACTCTATTTCATTCCGACTTCAGAATTAACTTAAACAACCTAAAATGGAAAACTAACCTCAAACGACATCCAAAATTTACAAACCATATATCAATGGAAGCCCAAGAGACCAGAATTCATTGGTACCATTACCTTGGTCTGTCAACGCTGTGGTGTGGCCTAAACTTATCTAAGCTTCAGCCAATTTCAAGTTGTAACTTCCAAACTGGGTGTTAAATTGCAAAAGGGACCAATGAGATGAGTTCGAAGGTCCAAAATGGCGGGAAAGGAGCTACGGGTGGCCTGAAATGGCCTGAAATGGCCTAAATCACAAAACTCTGTGTGAGAAAATCCACAGCTGCCGTCTGTTCACGGCCGCATCCCTGTCCATCACGGCGGCCAAGTCAGGAAATTTTACTACCAAGATCCCGTACGGCAGCACCCTCATGATCAAGGTAGTCATTGGGCTAGCCTGAGGTGCCTCGCCCGGTTCCATCTTCCACTCGCCACAGTGGCCACACTACCAAAATGTATGCTCCTCTTGCCAGAGAGTTTTCTCTTAGGTTTTGGGGTTCAAAAAAGTGTCTCGAGGCTGTGGTTTCATTCGAATCCCAAACTATGTTTATATAGGGTCTTAGGTCAATTTCTGTAAAAATCCTGACGTAATTCTAGACACCGATAAAGTGCTACCGTTGAACTTCTAATAGTCGTAATCCTTTATCCTGCAGCCTGGATTCGTGACTTCCGCCCGCCTATGAACCTCGCATCGTATCGAGGCCTACGAAATGGTGCCTTAGTCAACCCAAAATTATTCATTCTGAAAAGTCAACTTTGGTCAACCCACTAAGTGTTGGTCAAACCTAGTCAACTTTGGTCAAACTTAGAATCGCTTGGTCAAACACGCTTTCAAACTTGTATTATTTGGTACGTCAATATAATCTACCCCTTAAAGAAAAAATTTCAGCCCACGAAATTGCAGATCATTGTTATGGAAGAGATGAGGACATCACCCGCACTGTCTCCCGCTCCCAAGTCGCCCTCGACTAGGTGGTTTCTCCAAATGGCTTTCACTAAGGATATGGTCTTTGTTAAAACTCCTTCTTCCCTAACTCGTAATCCGCACTAGCCGCTCCTCATGTGATAAGTCATCCTTCACCACCTCCTCGGTGTCTCCAACACATGTGAGGAATCGAATATACTTGCGCAGCATGGAAATGTGGAACACACAGGACTCAAGAAATTCCTCCCAAGAAGTCAAATCTATAGGCCACTGACCTATCCTCTCAACAATCTCAAAGGTCCTATGTACGAGGATTTAGCTTTCCTCGCTTCCCCAAAGCGCACACCCTTCCAAGGAGAGTTTTAAGAATACTCTGACCCACCTCAAACTCAAGATCCTTTAGAATATCCACATAACACTTAAATATTCATCAAAACGTATGCTCAACCACCAACAAGCTAAGGTTGGCATACAATCTTTCCATCCTCAAAACCCTACAGGTCCAACTTTCATGTCATTAATACCGGTCTCGCACCTACAATCTAAGGCGGAGGGAAATAATGGGGATGGAGTTCGACAACTCAAAGAGTGAATCCCCAACAAGCCATGCTCATAAACATTTCAATTATACATAATTCAAGATATCTCAAAACATGAGCATTTCACATATATTAGGTTGATGATGGAAACACATAAATGCAATACTACCACCATCTCAACCCCTCATCAGTGATTCTTTCGAGCTTTCAACCTGACTACCAATCTCATTCAATAATGACAAATTGTTGGGACTTACCACCCAAGGATATGCCCACATCCCATATATCTATGACCTTTCTGGGATTACAGCCCAAGGACTAGTCATCGTCCTGTGTCCATTACATCAATCCGGACTCTCACATTCTCATACCTATGTCATGCTTTTTAAAACAATTTCACTAAGCATTCAACCACATGGATATTTAAAAACATCATGTACCACTCATTCAAAGATTTCCATATATATAAAAATATGCATTATATATCACTAGCAAATCACATGGGCCAAAGCACGAATGGTACAAAATTCCCACAACATCAAACCACAAGACACGCAGGAGAAGGTTATAAGATCCCCACCTCTCGATTCAAAAATCCGCAAGTCTCCCAAGGAAGTCAAACCCGAGACTACTCCAAGGATCTCAAATAACAAGTCATAAGATTCCTTAGCCTCTCAATCCGTGTCATAAAATTACTCATGGTCTATTACTATCACCACTGACTCACGTGATATTCTTATATTCTTCCAACATAAACCTGATCCCCCCAAGTGCACTCTCTACAATTTACTAGATCAACATTTAACACTCATTATTAGGGTTACACAAACAACGCACTCAACACAAAACACCTCTTGTACTCCTATCTCCATATTACTCATTTGAAGATAAAGTGCTAAGGGTTCTTTTTCAACTGGTGATCACCTGCTTTGGAGCAATGACTGCTATGGCCAAAATACTAACACCGGCCATACCGTAAAAATCCAAACACAAAGATGCAAGAATTTATGATTTTCCCCACTCTTCCATAAGTTTTCAACCAAATCAATCCCAATACCAAACACACATCAAAGCCACTTATTCAACTTAACACTTCCAAAACACATCTTAAATAAGAATCCAGCTTTTCCAACTTATCATCAACTAACGGCATGTTGGGGATGAAATCCTAACTTCCAAAAAAAAGAGAGAGTAATCCATGAATCGCATCCCCATACAAAATCACCTCAAATCCTTACACAATAAACTGATTAGGGTCTTACCTCCCCATATCTCAAATCTAGTGTTGGGGAGAACTCAACCAAACCCTAGAAAAAGAAAACTCATTTTACAAGAATCAAACCAACAACCTTACCTGCTCAATCTCCTTTCCTACAACAATGAAGTGGTCCCGCTATTCTTGAGAACTCCTTCTATGAACCTGCGGTAATACCCCACTAATCCTAGGGAACTCCGCACTTCTGTCATCGTAGTTGGTTGCTCCCAATTTGCCACTGCTTCTATTTTTTGAGGATCCACATGAATGCCATCAGCATAAACTACATGTCCGAGAACCCCACTCGGCCCAACCAAAATTCTCATTTGCTGAACTTGGCATACAACTAGTATTGCCTTAAAGTCTGTAACACCAAACCCAAATGTCTCTCATGTTCCAAACTCGGGCTTCAGTACTAGATATCGCCGATGAAGACAATGACAACTGATCTAAGTATGACTAAGACCTTGGCCAGATGCACCAAAATCGGGTCCGTTTGACTACCCGTCAACTCGTGGAATACTCGTGAATGCCGAGTGACCCGACATTTTTCACGAACCCGTAGCCTTGTACGGAGCTTCACCAAATACATAACTCGCAAATACCAGCCCCAAAACAACCAACATATTCACAATATGAATAAGACTACCACTGGGGCCCATAAACAATACTCATCATACTACAAACAACTATATCCAATAGTTTTAAAGGAGTTAATAATTTATTCTTTATACAACATATATTAAACAGAAAAAATTCTAATACATGAGATATCGGTCGTCAAGCCACAATCCCAGCTTTTCTTCCAACCCGCCCTAGACCCAGGCCGTCCCCCTCGCATGCTCCCGTACCAGAAATAAAGGGGGTCCTGACGACGGTGAGCCAAAGCTCGCAGGGAGAATCGCCCCAAGTGGGCCACTTCACCACCCAAGTGCAAGCAATGTTCCAAATAAATAAACACCCATTCAAGCAAATGCATGATCCTACTTGAATGTCTATGATGACCAACTCGCATCCCGAGTCCTCTATCGACTTCACACTCGCCTGCCTCGTATGAGAATTATTATATTATTACTGGGACAACCTTCTCCCATAAATATATATATCAATTAATATCTGACGATTGATATATATTATTTGTTTGTGGACTACCGATGAATATATATCAACCTGGTCATCCGACTAGTTGATATATTATTTAGTCTTCGACTACCCTCCCGATCATATTACATTATTAGACAACCCGAACCTTTTCTCAGACTCTGTCTCATGCACTCACTCCTAAAACTTGGGGTGTCCCAGTGCATATGGAATGCATGTATGCCAGTTCCAATACAGTCTAAACCACATGCAAATATATATGCATGAATATAATTACATAAAAAAATATATCATACAACATGTTATGAAATTAGCATTTCAAACACCAAAATTAGCTCACTTTACTAATACCAAACACAAGCAATTGGACCGACTACTTAACCAAACACATACCTTAATAAAATATATTTTGAATATTGCTCGAATAGTGAAACCCTCTGCTACTATTCCCGAAAGATCATTAAATCAACGGTTCACTTAGTGAACCCGAAATTCACGGCCATTCCCGCCCAAATTCAATCAAAGCATGATTTACACCCAAAACAAACCCTTTTACACCATTTTCAGTCATGGAGCAGCCACGGGCTGCTCCATTTGGTTTCAAAATTTTACCTAATTGCCCCAATGTTCGATCAAACTACTCCTAATGGCTCAAACCAACGTAAACATGGAAAAACCCTTAAAATGGGAATAAACAAGTAGAGAAAATCCTACTCTTGAGTTGTCAAAACTCTCAAACCCGGGTCCACGCGTAGCCGCCCGCGCAGAACGCTTTTCCTTCGCCTGGTCGAACTAAATCCATCCGACGCCCGTATTTCTGCAGCAGGCACCCTCTCTCTCTAGAAGCTCTCTAACAATGGCAGCTACTGGATCTTCAAATTGCTCCCCCACGTTTTTGCTTTGGTTCATTTAAGGAGAAGATGCACTATTGGCTATTTTGGCATTTTATGATTTAAATCAAATTCCAAAATGCCCATTATGTCCCTCCATTTCCCAGATTTGATATTCGGCACTACTTCGGCCGTCTATTTTCATCATTTCTCTACTCATACCACTAATAAGGCATACAGTACACGCTATACATGCTTCTTTCGTCGCATCAAAATCAATTTACTTGCATCCGAACCGCGATGCCTTCGAAAAACGTAAATTCCTTAACGCCTCTCGGTAAATTACGAATTTTACGTGCTAACTAGATTTTTCGAGACGATTCCAACGGTGAAATCCGTTTTGTCATCTGAGATCTAGAGAATAAATTACAAATTTTTAATCGAAATTACAATTTTGTAATCGAAATTACGATTTTGCCCTTATTCCAGAAATTGAAATTTCTCGTGTCTTACATTCTCCTCCTGTGAAGGAATTTCGTCCGAAATTCAGACAATCTCAATCACTCACATGCATATACAACGTGCACCACTACGTACAAACTATCAATAAATGCTTAACGACTCAAACCACGTACTCATCCCTAAACAAGAAGCGGATAAGGCCCGCACGTGTCCTCAGCCCCTGACTCCTCCACCCACAAACCGCTGCCATAAAGACTCCCACTAGCCTCACGCTCAAGGCCGCAAGACCCGATCACGCTATCATCAATGCACACCGTGTCCTCCTCGAAGGTCCCCATCCGCGGCCGGTCTTTATCCGCCCCCAATCCACCACATGAGCCGGATCCGAGAGCACCTGAGCATGGAGACGTGAAACGCCGTGACACCGACATGTCGCTGCACGCTTAACCGCAGACGCACCGTGCCTATCCTCTCGAGTATCTCGAAGGTTCAATGTATCTCTACGATAATTTTCTCATGCTTCGCGAACTCCGACCACCTTCTTAGGTATCACCCTCAAGAAAACGTGATCAACCTCAACTCTAGTCGACGCCGCACATCTACATAGCTCTTTGGTAAGGCTCGAGCCATGAGAAGACGCTTATCGTATCAAGCCTCACCTTTCCGCAGGAGCTCTAATGCATCAAAGGACCAATACTGAGTTCTCTACCACCCGATCCAACATAACGGATCTACACGCCTTACACCATGTCTCATATTGTGTCATCTCGATACCGCCTGATAACCATTGTTATGGCGACCCATTAAGGCAATTGCTCCTCTACCCTTATGACCCAGACACGCTCACAAAGATGTCCCTCTACATATGTATATAATCCTCACAACGTATATCCCTACACACAACCCTTACTTGGTGTAAACGATTTCAAGGTCACAATCACCTGGCAATCCAATGGATCACAATCCTAGTCCATGTCATGAATGACCTCCATGTACCGAGCTCTCAACTACACCAAATGCAATTTCCAAAGGGTTTCCAAACCTCGAGTCACCCCCGACTCCTAATACCCAAATCTCACCGCTGATAACCCGTCCGTGTGTTTTAATCTCTAAGTAATATAACTCGCTCGCACTTCGAAATTGCTTCATTTCGTGATTCAACTACGGGTTTTCTCGATCGAACCTAAAGACAAATTCAACCCAAACTCACCAAGAGTGGTGAATGACCGCACTGCACCCACACCCGACTCGGGCCGCGATGTTACCACACATCGAACGCAATGATGTCATATCAGACAACCAATTCCGCTCCACCATGAGCAGACCGTAGATCTCTCACTCATAATCCCAACCTATCGTCGAACTCTCACCCTACACCCTAGGAAGAACATCTACTTGGCTTCTAAAGGCCTTAACCTCTAAGCCCAATTCCAATGTCGTGTCGAGTATGACAACCCGGCCTAGTCTCAATTACTGACAACCCGATGGTTGTCAACTCATCCATGTCAAGCCTGACAATCAACAACCAATAGGTCTACCACCCTAAGGTCCACCACGCCTCACGCGCACTCGACCGTCTCTCGACTTCGACCCACACTCCGTCCCTTTCGCTAATCATGTTATCGAGAGTGTCAGGAGCAAGACTCGAACCGAATCCAGCCTCTTACCCGCATTTGGGGAAAGGAGGAATGAACTGTATACTCTCATGTCCTATGGCTAACCGGGACTGCATTGTCCCAAAGTCTTCGGATCCGCCTCGGGGCAATCCCTACTCGTGGCCCAATCCTCGGCCCTAGTCCCGAACTAGTGTGAAGCGTAAGTCTTCGCCTTCCCCGAATCCAAAGAGAAAGCTGATCCTCCCTCCCGCTACCAACACCCATATCCCAGTGTTCCAAGTATCCTCGATTTCATTCCCATGGTCAGACCTGTCCCAACCACGGAGTACACGGTCTCAGGCGGTCCCACGATCCCGTCCGACGGACAACTTCAGCCCATTCTCGTGTCTCTGTAATTCCTGTACCAATCCCAAGAAACTACGTGATTCAAGATTAACATTCGCCTCTCCCAACTCATCACCGCTCTTCTTTCAGTCGACCGACACTCCCGATGCCGACACCACGTGTCCCAAAAATCTCACCTCGCAAGCCAAAACTCGCACTACCGAACTTAGCGTACAACCGATGGTCTCTTTAACAAACAGAAACAATCCAAGTGATACCTATGCTCCCACTGACCGGGAGTATCAAATGTCATCTACGTAGACTACGGCAACCGATCTAAATAAGGTCGAATACCCTATGCATGAGATCCATGAATGTCTGGCGCATTCGTCAATCCAAAGGGCATCACCGTGAACTTAAAGTGCCCATAGCGCCCTAAATGCCGCTCTTAGGATATCTGCCTTCCTAACCTCACCCGATGGTAACCAAATATAAGTGCATATTCATCTTCGAGTAGACTCGCCTCCACTAACTCGGGACAAACAAATCATCAATCCTCTGGGTGAATGGGTACCGATTCTTGATCAGAATCCTGCTCAACTGCCTCGCAAATAATGCACGAAGGGGTCTTGCCCGCCTTTCTTCGTAATTAACCTAGCTCGTGAAGTGCTTTCCTGCCTCATGAACCCCTCATTCAAAGAGTTCTCAGAATCGACTTCTGAAGTTCCCACTTCAACCTAAGTGCTATCCTATGTGGAGTCATAGAGATGGGTGAAATGTCGCGGTGTAACTCAATACCAAAGTCTAAATCTCCTATGCGGAGGTAGGTCCGTGAATTATCCGGGAAAACATCCACATATCAGCAAACTACTCGAGGTGGGACGGTCCGTCTCACTCGTCCTGCGGTAAGGTCGAAATAAATCACAACCGTCCTCGACACTTGGGCTCATATACCGCCTCGGGCAAAATATCGTGCTTCGCTCTCGAAATACAACATCAGTATCGTCCCGTGTAAAGCGAACTCTCCCAAGGCCACCATCGATAACAACCTCGGTAGAACCGTCGCCCCATCCATCCCAAGGATGACATCGAACTCGACATGTTCATAATCCTGTCCACCGTGAGTAGAGTCCCCGAGATCTCTAACTCAACCTCGACATATCAGACCTATTCTCGCCCTAATCCCTAGGAGAATTCACATGCAAACTAGCCCCCAAGGGTCTCCAGAGTCCCTCGCCCATTTCCACCCTATTTCAAATTCCCATTCGCGCCTGTAACGCAACTAGTTTCAACCCGTCGCACGAGGTAATTCCATAGCCTCTAACACTTTCGTCGCATGAACCAATGGTCGTCATCTGGGACTTCCTCCCCGTGAAGGCCTGGAGGATGATGCGGTCCTAAACCTTGAAGGTTACTAGGATCTTCCCCGCTCACCCGCTTATACCGTATCATACATAGCATTCACGTAATACCTACAAACTCAGCAAAAGTCCTGGCCGGGACAACACCGATTATGCCCGACCGCACTCCCGCGGACGTCCTCTACGTCCCCGTCCTCTACCACCCATTTACACAATCAACATGGCAACAAAAAATCAATTAATTTTTTCATTTCAATCACTATAACGTATGCCGATTACTAATGACTGACAACCATGAACTAACCTGCTCATTTCAAGTGGTGCTAAATTCCAACCACTTAATTCATTTAATTCTATAAAATTCTGTAATCTTTTGTTCATTTCAAGACCCAAATCCCTAAGGTCATAATTCCCAACCTTAGCATTCACCTTTTTCCTATACGCATCACACCATGCATATAATTTCGTACGCACCACTGCAAGAATCACCATTTCAAATGGTAGTTAAATCCAATGCAAGATTCTAAGGCATAACCACAATCCCGAGACACTAATCATACACATAACCGTTGCATACGCAATCAATTTCCTTGCTGCTTAAAATATTTGCTTTCAATCTAAATTTTATTTTCAAAAAATTTATTTTTGAAAATTTTATTTTTCGAAAATTTTATCAAAATTTATTTGATTTTATTTGATTTTAATTGAATTTAAAATAATATTTATTTATTTTTTTTTTTCGAATTTTTTTTTTTGTAATGAACAAGGTTCACGAAGTGACTCAAAATACCGAGTCAACCTGACGAAATCCGGCCAAGTGGACTGAGTGCAAAGCCCAAGGCCGCCCCAGCGCGCCCCAGCCGCACGCCTGGGCCGCCCAGCCGCGCCGGCCGCCCAAACAACCTCGCCCCCGCAGCCCGAGCGCGGTCCGCGCCGCCGGCCGGGCCAAGCCGCCAAGGCGCCTGGGCCGCCCCGCTGGCCGCCGGGCCCTCGCGCGCCTCGCGCCGCGCACGCCAGGCCGCACGCTGCCTCGTCACGCCTGGGCCGCCTCTCAGGCGCGCGCCCCACTGCGCCCCAACGCCTGCCCAAACAGGCCTTGCCCGCCGTCCTCTGGGTCAATACAATTCCGTTTAGACAGGAACACACTTAAATTTCAAGCCGCCCTTAGCCCCGTCACAATACAATCACCAGATTGCACACAGCTTCCCACCTTCCCAGCTGTTCTGCCAACCACACACATGGGTGTATCACATTACGCCATCGGGGAGCCCATGCAACACACACAAATCAGGCAAGACATTTCCAAATTTTATGCTCAAAAAAAAAAATAATATATTTCGCTTTTCATTATAACATTTTTTCATTCATTTCCAAAAATTGGAAAAAATCTACTTCTCAAAACCTCAAAATCATTTTTTTTTCATACTCTTAATACTCAAATAAATTTATAAAAATTTATTTAACCCCATTTTCTTAAATTTTACTCCATATAAAATCTTAGAAAATTATTTTTCACTCATAACAAAAATAAATTTATAAAATTTATTTTCTTTTCCAAGCCACCGAAAAATTTTCTCCACTAAATAAATTTATAAATTTATTTTCTTCCATTTTCTAATTTTACTACTTGTAAAATCATAGAAAATTATTTTCTTCTACTCTCATCAAATAAATTCTAGTAAAATTTATTTTTCTTGACTTAAAATTTTTCTCATCTTTCTTATAATAATCCAAATAAATTTAGTAAAATTTATTTGATTTAGTTTTCTTCGCTTATTAATCAGAAACCTTAAAATTTAAATTTTCACCTTAAAACCTACTCAAATTTTTCCAATTTATTTCCATTTATTCTTGTCTAGCTTTTACACACTCGTGAAAAACTCCTAAACATGTACTCCAACACCCATGTGCTAACCACTTAAGCACAACAATTCACAACACAAACAACATGGCATACACACTATCTATCAACTTTCACATGTTCACACACAATTAATTAATTATTCACAAATCACACAAACACATACACACATGCACGTAGGGTCCTAGTTTTGTCCCGCAGGATTTTCTAGGTAATCTCATACCTAAACCGAACATCAAACCACACCTAGTGGTGATGCTCATCCTCAACTATAGCCTAAGCCCAAGCCCTTATTCTCTAGGTTTCCACATACCTATACTCAACATCAAACCACCCAAGTGGTGATGGATACCCAACCCGAGCTCCCTAGGTGTTCGTATACCTAAGCTTCCATACCAAGTCAGACACCCCAAAATCGGGGTCCGTCACTACCCGTCAACTCACATGGGACACTCGTGGAATGTCGGAAAGGACCGACATTTTTCATTTTAAAATCTGGCGTAGTCCCTTTGTACAGGGAGCTCTACCTAAATACATAATCGCGAAATAATTCGTCCCAACAAATTCAATATATTCACACATGACAAGACGGCCACTGGGGCCCATAAACAATACTCATCATACTACAAACAACTATATCCAATAGTTTTAAAGGAGTTAATAATTTATTCTTATACAACATATATTAAAATTAGAAAATTCAATACATGCAAGATATCGTCGCTTCAAGCCACTAATCCGCTTTTATTCTGTACCCTAGCCTTCTAGGGATTTAGCCGGCCCCGCACGCTCCCCGCACTGCGAAATAAAGCGGTCCCATCGACGGGGTGAGCTAAAGCTCAAGAGGGAGAATCGCCCTAAGTGGGCTACTTCACCTAAGTGCAAGTGCAATGTTCCAAAATAAACACCTATTCAAGCAAATGCATGATCCTACTTGAATGTCTACATGACCAACTCAGATCCCGAGTCCTCACCGACTCTCTCACACTCGCCTAAGCCTCGTATGAGAATTATTATATTATTAGTGGACAACCCTCCGATAAATATATATCAATTGGGCCGCTCCGACGATCGATATATATTATTTGCTCAGGGACTACCCTCCGATGAATATATATCAACTCGGGTCGCCCGACTTCAAGGATATATTATTTAGCTCTGACTACCCTCCGATCATTTTACATTATTAGACAACCCTCCGAACCTTTTTCTCTAGATTCTTGTCTCATGCACTCACTCCTAAAACTTGTCCTGAAGAGATATGGAATGCATGTATGCCGCCCAATACAGCCTAAACCACATGCAAATATATATACATGAATATATTTAATAAAAGTATCATACAACATGTTATGAAATTAGCATTTCAAACACCAAAATTAGCTCACTCACATCAAATTAAACACAAGCAATTCCGATTCAATTACTTAACCAAACACACATAATTTTACGAAAATATATTCTTGGATTATTTCGAATAGTGAAACCCTACATTATTCCCGAAAGATCACAAATCAACGGCTCAATTTAGTGAACTCCGAAATTACCTAGCCATTCCCTACCTAAATTCAATCAAAGCATATTTCTACACTCCAAACAAACCCTTTTACACTATTGCCGCGGAGCAGCCACGTTGCCCATTTGGTTTCAAAATTTTACTCCACCCGGTCCCACGTTCGGGAATCCATCAAACTACCCTAATGGCCTCAAACCAACAAACATGGAAAACCCTTAAAAATGGGAATAAAACGCAAGTAGAGAAAATCCTACCTCTTGAGTTGTCAAAAACTCTCAAACCCGGGTCCACGCGCAGCCCGCCTGCTAGAACGTTTTCCTTCGTCCGCTTCGAAAACTAACGCAACGATTTGCCATTTCTGTGAGAGCACCTCTCTAGTTTCTAACAATGGCAAATACTTGATCAAAATTGCTCCCCACGTTTTTTCTTTGTCTATTTAAGGAGAAGATGTGACTATTTGCTATTTTGGTGAATACATTTTAAATCAAATTCCAAAAATGCCCATTATGTCCCTCCATTTCCCAGATTTGATATTCGGCACTACTTCGGCCATCTATTTTCATCATTTCTCTACTCATACCACTTATGGTTTATGAGTACATGCTATATGTGCCTTCGTTTAACGGTAAATCAATTTACTAAGACTCGAACCACATGCCTCTAAAAACGTGTAAATTCCGATCACTGAAAATTACCGAAATTTTACGTGGCTAACTAGATTTTTTCGAGAGATCTATTCCAACGGTGAAATCCGCTTGTCATATGAGATCTAGAGAATAAATTACTGGGAGCTTTAATCGAAATTACAATTAGACCGAAATTACGATTTTGCTCTTGTCCGTAAATTGAAATTTCTGCCCCTACACACGGTTCATTAACCATGAAAGTCATTGGGCATTGGTGAGTCCGAGACATCACTAGAAACTCATAACGCCCATATTCGCCTTCAATCCAGCCTCGGGAATGTTCGACCCCTAATCCTTAATCGATGGTACTCGACCTCGCCAATCTTAAAGAACACTCTGCACTGAGTTGATCAAATAGGTCATCAATCTTATACTATATTGCTACGAAGAGTGACCTTATTCAACTTTTCGTAGTCTATACACAACCTCTAAGTGCCATCCTACAGTTAACCATATTCCAAGAATAAATGGAACATAATCAATTTCAAGGATAAGGTTAGAAGGTATACAAAACACTGACGAGCTCTCGGTACAGCTGAATGTACAACCCCAAGGAATTCAGAACCTAGAGCTCGATATTAAGTCGACAGATCTCGACCGGATACCCTTCAGGTACTCCTGTGTCCCGCTTAGTGGAGTCCCATTGTACAATCTCTAGAATGCACAAAGGGGCCCCACCTAAAAGAGAAGTAAACACCCGCAAAGACTATTATAATACCAAATATATAGATAACCACGACGACCTATCCAAGGGCAAAATATAACCACATCATACATAAAAAGGAACTCAATGAGTTTAATATTAATGTCGAAATGCTCTAAGAATATCGTGGGATTTAGGGTACAAGTAGAAATGAATAATTCCAATACAACAAACTCGTATTAGATGAAACGATATACTGACACTGTATGAGAGAAATACATCACCCGCATTAATAGGCTCCTACTTAACTCATCTGACTCAGGGAATGTATTTAAAACAATAATGTGAGATAATAAATTTCAAAGAGTGGCATATAGTTTATAAGGAAAATAACATTTTTATATTTCAATAGTTCTCCTCTCAAAACCTTCCGCTCATGCTCAACATTTCAACAATTCTCAGAAGTTCCCTGCTTAGAAACATTTACAAAACCCAACTTTTTACCCTGTCCAACATGTGCATCATGCTCAACAAATTAGTCGTCCTAAATGTTAAGAAAACATAACTAACCGTACACAACATAAAGCCACACAAAACATGTATAGTCATCAAGGATAAAATAACCATGAAATGCAATTAAAACCATGAGTATTAAAATAGCTTATACCACATTTAGAAAATCAACAACGGCCCATAGCCACATAAACCAACGCGAAACCCGCACCATGTACTCTCATTCTCTAAAACCTCGCCTTCGTAAACCGACCTTCACGCCACCGCGCAAACCCGTATCACCAAACCGCTTCGTCAAACCCACCACGCTATCGCGGGCAAACCTGCACAACAAACCGCTTCGGTCAAACCGACCACATTACCGCGGGCAAACCCGTAATACCAAAACCGTCGTCAAACCGACCTCACGTTACCATGGAAAACCCAGAATACCAAAACCGTCGTCAAACCGACCACGCTACTGGGAAAAACCCATTACCAAACCGGTTTGACCAAACCGAATTTACCAAGAATGTGGCAACTAATAAACCGTCAAGTCAAACCGACCTCACAACGTGGCAACTAATAAACCGTCTGGGTCAAACCGACCACGCAACGCGGGCAACTAATAAACCGCTCTCATTCCTCACATGTGTACCTTCCAAATACCGCACAGCCTGGCCCACAAAATCTCAAGATCCCCTTTTTCTTTTACAATAGTTTTTCAAGATAGTTTACAACCCTAACCATGTACCCAAAATATCCAAACACCAATCGACTCATCCACGAACACAAGAAAACTTTCAAATAGTTAAAATGTTAATAAATTCACATGAAATGATAACTTGTTTTATATGAAACCGAAAATCATGTTCGACAATGCAAATCAACCATCTGATCAAACAATATATATGTAAAGTATTTAATCACAATAGATATATCAACACAATACCCCAAATCATTTAAAAGATATAAAACCACTCATTTAATTACGACGCCATCCCGCCTCCCAGATCGTCTCCCTACCTCACATGAGTGCCTGTAATATAGATAAACTCGCTAGGCTCTAATAACCGAACTAACAACCTTGTGATGCCTGAAGGCCTTAGAATAACTGTTAGAACTAAGAAACCATCCAAATTGACCCGACTGTGTCCACTACACACAAATTGCGTTCTATAGCCCGATACCTAAAATTGGGGCTTTTCACCCTAGTTAATTTCGAAATTGAACTGGCCCACAATCTCTAAACACATCCACTACTAATAGCAACTTCAATTTTGTCCAATTTGACCAATTGATACTCTATTTCAGTCCCGACTTCTCGGTAATTACCCGAAACAACCTAAAAATGGAAAACTAACCAAACGACGTCCAAAATTTACAAACCACATATCAATGGAAAGCCCAAGAGACCAGGACACCATTAAAAATCATTACCTTGAATCATTAGCTCGCTTGCATTTAAAACCCGATCTAAGTTTTGACCACTAAGTTGCTGTAACTTCCAAACTGCGAAATCTGCAAAAGGACCAATGATGAGTTCAGAAGGCTCCAAAATGGGTGGAAAGGAGCTATGGGTGGCCTGAAGTGGCCGAAATGGCCGGAAATCACAAACTGGGGGTGAGAATCCAGGCAGCCCGCCGGCTCTGCTCACGAATTTATCCCTAAGGTCCGGCGGCGCTGTCGTGGAATTTAAGGCCTGCATCGTTCGGCGGTGGCGCACCTCATGGTCTGGCGCAGCAGTAGCTGTTGGTTTGCCTGAGGTGCCTCTGTCTGCCCCATCTTCCACTACAGCAGGGCTATTCCTACCAAATATGTTCCTTGCTTGGAGAGTTTTCTTAGGTTTTTGGGGTTCAAAAGTGTCTGAGGCTGTGGTTTCATCTGGAATCCCAAACTATGTTTATATAGTGCCTTAGGTCAATTTCGGGCAAAATCCCTACGTAATTTAGACACTACAAAGTGCTACTGCTGAACTTCTTAATAGTCAGAATTTTTATCCTAAGTCTGGACAGACGTTCTGCCTGGCCTATGAACTCGTGACGATTTCCAGGCCTACTTAAATGGTGCCTTAGTCAACCTAAAATTATTCATTCTTGAAAAGTCAACTTTGTCAACCCACTAAGCAAGTTGGTCAAACCTAGTCAACTTTGGTCAAAGTTAATCAAGCTTAGTCAAACACGCTTCAAACTTGTATTATTTGGTACTTATCATTATATTATAGCATGTACCAGCGTACCATAAGTGGTATGAGTAGAGAAATGATGAAAATGGACTACCGAGTAAATGAATATCAAACTCGAGAAAAGGACATAAATGTCAATTTTTGGAATGTTAATGAGCTAGATGCCAAATTAGAGAATAGCTTCATCCTCCCACTTTAAACAAGCCAAAACGTGACTTTCAAACCAGTGAGATGCAAGAGGCGTTGAGGACCAAAATGGTGATTCTGTAGGAGAGAGAGTCTCCGACTCTCTCTAGAAATACACGCGATCGGACCGCTGGATTTACCTTGAGCAAGTGGGAAAACGCCCCACGTGAGCGTGCTACGCCGTGACCCCGGTTTCATAGTTTTTGACAACTCCAAGAGGCAGGATTTTCCTACTTGTGTTTTATTCCCCATTTTTAAGGGTTTTACGATGTTTTTGCTAGTTTGAGGCCGTGAGGGGTTGATCTGGCCCCAAAACATGGGACCGACCAGGGAATTTTCGGGATTTTTGGGATACTGCACGCTCGTAACCGGCGGGTCGCTTAGGTGAAATTGGCATTAAAATGCATGCTTCGAGATGATAAAGGCCGGGAATGGGCTGCTAGATCGTCTCAAAAACATGGGACCAATTGATAAAATTTTGGGAGAAATATGATACCGGTCGCTTCCATCATTGACGGTGAAATCATGTATTTGTGTGTCGATGTGTGTATTGATTGATCGAGGCCTTAAATGGTCGTGAAACCCGGTTCACTAAGTGAACCAAGATTCAGGATTTTCGCGTAAGACCGTGAGAAAATCTAATTTAATGCGCAAAATAGTAATTTTGACACAATTGTAATTTCAAGTAAAAAACTAATTAATTCTCTTCTCTAGATCTCTGATGATCTAAACGGATTGTACCGCTGAATCTTCTCACGAAATCTGGGGCTAGCACATAAAATTTCATAATTTTCGGAGACACAGTCGGCACGCTGAGGCACGCGGCTCGGGTGCCGTGAAATCGATTTTCTATGCGAAGAAAAAGGCACATATAGCATGTACTCATGTACCATAAGTGATAAGGAGTAGAGAAAATAATGAAATCGACGACCGAGGTAGTGTCAATATCGATTCGTAAAGAGGACGTAGAATGTCATTTTTTAACGTTAATGAGCTAAATGACAAGAGCAAATAAGGCTCATCTTCTTCCTCAAATTTGGGAGACAAAACGTGAAATTCATTTTTTCTTGATGCGCTGGTTTGAACGTGAGCTGTAGAGAGAAGGTCTTCTCTCAGGAAATACACGCGATCGGACCGTTGATTTCGACTGAGCAAGAAGGAAAACGCTCTACGCAGAACAAAGCCACGCTGTGACCCCGGTTTGCGTAGTTTTTGACAACCCAAGAGGCAGGATTTTCTCCCTACTTGAGTTTTTACTCCCATTAAATGTTTTACAAATGTTTCGCTGAACGAGGCCTTAGGGTCAAGTTTGATCGGTCCCAAAACTTCTTGGGACCAATTTATAGAAATTTCGAGAGAAAGTGGAGCAGCCCGGTGACCGCCTCCACTACGTGCATTAGGGTCTGCTTTTAGTGCATTTTGTCTATTTGTGTATTAGATGCTTGTTTTGGTATGCATTGGGCCGGGAATGGCCGTGGATTGCGGGTTCACAAGGTGAACCGTTGATTTGTGATTTTTCGGGAATAGTAAACGAGGGTTTCACTATTCTCGAAATAGTGTTCTAAAATATATTTTCGTGAAATTATGTGTTTGGTTAAGTAATTCGAATCGAATTGCTTGTGTTTGAACATTAGCCCAAGAGAGCTAATTTTAATGTGAAATGATGATTACATAACATGTTTGTGTGATTTAATTTTTATGCGAGTATATTCATGTTTATATTTGCATGGATGGGGATCAATCGAACCGCATACATTCCATATGCACTGAACATCCTAGAATATAGGAGTTAGTGCATGAGACGGTCTAGAGGAAACATGTTCAGAGGGTAGTCTAAAATGTAGATTATCGCAGGGTAGTCCAAACTAAATAATATATCAAATCCGGGCCTGAGCGGCCCGCTTGATATTTATTCATCGGAGGGTAAACACAAATTAAATACATCAACCGCTTCCGAGCTGCTCGCTTGATATTTATTCATCTAGAGGGTAGTCCATAAACTAAATAATATATCAACCTGGCCTGAGTGCCTGGGCTTGATATTTATTCTTCGGGAGGGTAAATTACAAACAAATAATATATATCAATCGTCGAGCTTACCCAATTGATATATATTCATCTGAGGGTCAGTCTTACTCAATAATACAATAATTTCATACGAGGCTTAGCGAGTGAGAGAGTCAGGACTCCTGATCCGAAAGGCCAGATATTCAAGTAGATCATGCATTCGCTTGAACGTGTGTTTACTGGAACATTGCACCGCACTCGTGGTGAGTAGCCCACTTTTAGCATGACATTCTCCATCGAGCTTTACTCATCCCGCCGTGGGATCCCCTTTGCTAAAAAGTACAGGAGCGTGCGAGGAGACTGTCATTCGTTTGTAGATACAAAGCCGAAGCCATATTACGATACATGTATTAGAATTCTCTAATTTTAATATGTATCGTATAAGAGTAAAAACATATTTTCAACCTTGTAACTATCAGGGTATATAGTCGGGATTCATAGTCGCATGTATGTGGAGTAATCGTTACGGGCCCAAGTGGCCATATCGATATATCGTATATACTGACTGTTGTGATGCATATGCAAAGACTATTTTCGGGGTGTAGCCCCGCATAAAGGAGACTTCGCCCGATTTTCTAGAAGTGGCGCTCTGCAAACCTAATTTCCACTTGTGCTCGCAGTCGACGGTAGTCAACGAACCCCGGTTTAAGCGCCACATCTGGGAATAGTAAATCGAGGTTTTACTATTCCCGTAAAAGAAGTGTTCCCAAAGAATGTAAATAAGAAAATTATGTGTTTGGTTGGCACTGAATCGAATTTGCCAGGTTCAACATTAGCCTGCGAGCTAATTTTTGTGTGTGGAAATGATAAAACTGCATATAACATGTTGTATGATTTAATTCTATGTAAATATATTCAAGGTATATATTTGCATGTGATTATACTGTAATGGAACCGGCATACATGCATTCCATATGCACCGGAACATCCTAGATTATAGAGTGAGTGCATGAATTAAGCTCCAGAGAGAAAAAGGTTCTGAGGGTAGTCTAAAATGTTAATCATCTAGAGGGTAGTCCAAAACTAAATAATAATATATCAACCGCTTCCGAGCTACTCAATGATATTTATTCATCTGAGGGTAGTCCATTGAACAAATAATATATCAACCGTCTGAGCTTTACCCACTGATATTTATTCATCTATAAGAAATTAATGAACAAATCAATATATATCAATCGTCTAGAGCTACCCAATTGATATATAATTACTCCGAGGGTTGCCCACTAATAACACAATACCTCATACAAGGCTTAGCGATGGAGAGAAGCCTGTGAGGACTCCTGGATCTGAGTTAATCATGTAGACATTCAAGCAGATCATGCATTTGCTTGAATGGGCGTTTAAATTGAACATTGCACTGCACTTGTGTGGTGAGTAGCCCACTTCTAGAGCGATTCTCCTACTCGAGCTTTAGCTCACCCCGTCGTGATCCTTTTTCATGGCCGTGAGCGTGCGTGAAGACGGTCAGCCCCGAGTGTTAGATAAGAAGAAAGTTTCTGTGTGGCTTTGATGATATTTACATGTATTAGAATCTTGAGTATTTTAATATATGTCAGATAAGAGTAAAACATTTGGAACCTTGAAACCATCGGATATAGTTCGATATATGTGTCGAAGACAATTGATGGGCCCAAGTGGCCGTATCGATATATATATCGCGATATATTGTTGATCGGGGACAAAGTTTATATTGTGTTTTGTATTTGGGTGAGAGCCCCGCACAAAGGAGACTCGTCGATTTTCTAGTGGCGTCTGCAACCCGACCTCCACTTTCAGATTCGCTGCCGACAGTAGTCAACGGACCCCCAAGCCACACACAATATCTAGACATTACTGTTACTAAAATTGAATGTAATAACCATTAATTTAATTTTTAAAATTATTCAAATATGAGTATTGCTCTATACATTGGGTCGCATACAACTTCATTAAAATTTTGAAATTATTTTATCCAATTCCATAAAATTCCTCATGTTTATTCGTTGGGGCATCACATAATCATTTTATTATCGATCCTCAATGGAGCTCATGTTTCAAGTTAATTTTAACATGCACCGCTCAATATTTTACATTAATTTATTAGGTTTCCTTCATAATAATAATAATATTATATATAGACATTAATGTTACGTAAAATTGAATGTGATAACCATTAATTTAATTTCTAAATTATCTTTAATATCTTAGTATAATGACTGGTCACAATCTCATTAAAATTTGAAATTATTTTAGTTCCAATCTCATAAAATCCGATCATGTTTATCTGTCGAGGCATTACATAATTATTTTATTATTGGATCCTTAATGGAGTCCATTACAGCTTCAAATTAATAAAATTAATTTTAACATGCACCATCTGTATTTTACATTAATTTATTAGGTTTTCCATAATAATAATATCTAGACAATATAGTTAAATTGGAATGTGATAACCATTAATTTAATTTCAAAATTATCTTTCTTAGTATTATCGATATTATTGTACAATCTTATTAAAATTTGAAATTATTTTGAAATCTAACCCATAAAATTCAATCATGTCATTTATTATTTGGACTTTAATGGAGCCCGTAGGTTTCAAAATTACTCAAATTAATTTTAACCTTCACTCATTCAATATTTTTGCTTAATTCAATTCAAATACTTCATAATAATATTATCTAGACAAAACAAATATCATTATGCATATGTATATATCACATGATGAAATTATATGGCACCACCTATTCTAAGTAGCATGGCAAGCATGCATCATATGTTATATCTATATAAAACAATATAAGCAAAGAAATAAATAATGGGCCCTTAATCCATGTAGTTTCTGTAGTTAAGAAAAAATAACAAGCTCAATAAAATAAGGAACCCACCTGATATCTAGCCCCGTAATCCATCTTTCCATTAGGTCTTGAAATTCTTGAATTGTGGATTGGTTAGAATTGATTTCTGTGGTTTTGCCCAAACACAAAGCTCTTAACTAGTCCCCTCATAAGTTACACCAAAATCGTGGACAATCACCGACACAACTCTTTGATCATCACGATATTATGCGGGAAGGTATATCACTACATGAGGAACAACTAGCCAACATTTGTCCAAATTGACGCGCTCCAAGCCCCACGCACGCTAAAAATCAAAAAAGCAAAATCGTTGTCGCACACCGCACAAAGCTTCTGAATCATCATGAAATTTTATAGGATAGAACAACACTTAAGGAACATACTGGTCAAATTCGCCCAAATCCGAGACCACATTACACCCCAAGCAACGCCCGCCAAAACCAAAATCATCGCCATTCACCGCACGTACCTTTGACACGAAATTCTTATAAGGAGTGTGATCACAAGAAAGGGATTAGCCGCCAAACTTGATTCCCCAATCCAAGCTAGCACGTGCCCCTATGCACCGGGAAGCCAAGCGTGAGTCCTAGTCTCATCCGCTTATGACACGTGTGGCACGTGCTCTGCCCTTCCACGACCCTTCTCCCATCGACTTTTCGCATCTCTACATGATTATGGTGTTGGTATGCCAAACCGAAAGCTTGATTCACATGAAAAACAATGAACAATAACATGCAAGAATTCCATTTTGATACTTATTATATAATTATCCAATAAATCCGAATTTACATAGAATTATCCAATAAATAAATAAATAACTAATGAGGAATACCTAATCTATGATTAGCTCCAAGCTACACAAAAAAATACAATCAAATTTCTACCATGGATTAAGGCCAAAATAAAACATTCATTCATACAAAAAATATAAATAACATGAAACATAAACCTAGGCGTCATATATCTAATTAGATCAAATATACATGTAAAAATATAAATGATCTCTACTACCACACATTGATTCAATCCAAAGTTCGATACTAATTGTTGGGATCAATGTATAACTAAGCCTCGGATCATGATCGATAAGATATGATACACCAATGTCATCAAAGTTTAGGCTTACTAACCTCTCGTGCTTAACCTTCAAGCTATTCTAATCGCGACAACGAGGTGTAGCGCGCCCAATTGCCGTGAGAGACTAAAGGAAAGAACACCCACGTATGTGTGTAAAGACCCATATGGAGAATATATCAAGGTCCTGTTGAAATGACACACCCCCCCACCCCCACGGGCATAGCGTGTTTCGCCAATTCACAAATCCCCACCGCTACTCTAACGACTAGAAATCCCCTTGTGAAGCGGTCGCATTGCTTGCTTAAACCCTCCTATAAAATTTTCTTTTATTTATAACTTAGATTTGCAAAATCTAGCAATGAAAACTTCTAGCAGCATGACTCGCTGCACATAGCCCAATTCCAAATCCCGTATACATCCAATTTACACTATATCCAAAATATGGCAAACCAAAGATAACATCACACATCTCTATCACACTAAACTATGTACATACATATGTTCCATATACAAATTCAAAGTATGTTCTTACAAAATATTACTAATACACAAGACTTAAACTGACATCGACTAATCCTATTGTGCTCCTATTATTCACAGACTGCACTGAAAATAGCTTTTAAATGGAAACTAATGAGCTAAACGAGTCATGAGTGTATGCTTTCTATAAAAGGTTTTGTTTTTCCTAAACATCTTAAAATGTAAACTTCTTTACAATTATTTTCCGTAAGCCTTTCGCTTTGCTTGCTTAAAGTTTTCAAAACTTTTCGCTTGCTTGCTTTAAAGTTTTCAAACTTTTTTGTTGTTTGCTTTATTTATTTTCTTAAAAGCTTGTAAAACTCTTATTTCTTTTTGCTTGCTTAGAAGTTTATAAAACTTCTTATACTTTTTCTTTCTTGCTTGCTTTATCGTGTTTGAAAGTTTCTAAACCTTTCACAAACATCATTTTAAAAAGTTTCTCAAACTTTTTTATAAAATGGGAGCTCGAGCTCAACCATTATGCTTTGAAAAATAAACCCACTTCGAGTTTGAGCTCAACCGATCAAGCTGAAATCTAAATGGAGCTTGGCTCAAACTGTTTGCTTTAAAACTCTCCGAAGCCTGGCGACCAGGAACCAATGGTTGATTTTAAAACAGCATTTCATGCTTATAAACATCAACCAATGGAGGCCTATTTTGCTTATATCATGCCCTAGTGAACACGGGAACCCATGCTCCACCGTGCCTGGAAGGACTTTATCCGCGCCACCTTTTCATTTTCCTAAGTGAATATGGTGGAATTGACCTCGGTGGTCGCCATCACCACTTGGGCTAGAGCTCATAACCTTATATACCCCCGTGACGTGCCAATGCGCCTCCTTTAAATGCATGGTGTATGTCCTAAGTTTGCCGACTGTGCAAAACTACAATGCACGTGTGATGAAAACTCAACACCACCGTGCATCGCACGGATACCTCCGACCGCTGTTTTCTTAAACTAGAAGGCCTCGCTTTCACAACCTTCATCGGGCTTGTCACGCTTTCAGAAATGGCTTTACACTTTAAACCATTTGCTTGTTGCTATTGGAAAATGGCTTCTAATTATTCAAAACCATTTGCTTTAGTTGCTTGAGTTTTTCTTTCTTCAAAAATGGCTTAACTTTTCAAAACCATTTACTTACTTAAGCTTGTTTGCTTAATTATGGTTTTGCCAATTTAAACCAATACTTGTTTTTCAAAAATGGCTTAACTCAAAACCATTTGCTTGCTTTCACTTATCAAGAGCTTGAAAATGGTTTGTATTCAAAACCATAAAATAACAGTGTAAAGCAATTTGTAATAATAATAATAATAATACACTAGTATTTAGAAAAATGACGTAGAACACTCACCTCTTTGCTTGCTTAACTGAGCAACTGCTCCACACTTATCCCGCCTTTACTTTAACCTACAACTCAAACGAATACGACGACAAATTAATCGCATAACTTAACGTACTTCCTAGACTTAGTCACACCTTTCATACTCTTAAAGTTAAGGTGCGCTATGGTTCTATTCAACTGGAATCACCCAATTCGGAGCAATCGAAAACCCGCTGCTACGCTCGAAACAACCGACTACTCTATGTCCAAAGCTGATGCAGGAATTTTTCTTAATGGCCCCACTTGAGGAATTTTATCACATAGGATATGAATTGTACGATTCATACTTCTTAAGTTTTGTTCTCCTTGAAGTCTATTTTATGTAGCCACTTGAATCACTCAAATCGGATAAGAATCGAGAAGTTATGGCCGAAATAATTTAAACCGGTCGAACAGGAAAATTGCATCAAGTCCTACCGGTGTGACTTAACTTCTACTGCAGGACTCGTCAAAATGACTGTCAAAGTTCCCACCGGCAGGGACTTCCATTGTACGTAGGACTTGACCCGAAATGCCCAGATTTTATTTCTCCCACTTTGATGCCAATTCACTCCATATAATTTAATTCATAATACCAAAACTAACTTGGAAACTACCAAAACATCTCCAGTTAACATGTGAATTGGGTGTTGAAACTCAAACTAAAACCTTAGTGAAAACTAAATACCACTCTAAGGTCCACCAATTCTTTTAAACATCATGTAATTTGATGGATCAAGTTTACATCAATCGTTTACTACAACCCCCAACCAATCAAAGGCTTCATGTGCTCTTTTCAGACAAACCTAGATCAAAGGAGTAACTAATCTCCATACCCAAGCCCTAGAAATCTAATGTTCTTGATTCTAAGACAAAGGCATACCATTTTTTGATCCTCTCCTCTTCCTTCTTTCCTTCTCTCCTCTTGCTCTCGCTCTTCTCCTCCTCACCAAATCGTGAAGCCTTCTAGCCAGAAGTGTGAGACAAATGAATCATTTTGTCGTCTCCACATTTAGCCTCTTCATTATTTTTGGCTCTAATTGCAATTAACCCTTCTTTTAATTATTATAATTGTAACTTATGCTATTTCTACTATGTACCCATCTCTACACTTAAATTTTGATTTTTCTTCATATTCTTTTTGCTTAATGACCATTTCACCCTTGGTTTAATACTCACAAATCCTGCTCTATAATTTCATTTCATATTTTGTCTCCAAAATATTTCAAGGTGACACTTGCATTCTTATATACACCCCACAAGGTCATGTACTCGGTAGACTCTCTCGACGGTGGCAAAATCCTCCCTCCTTAGGAACATTTCGTCCTCGAAATGAAAACTAAACTCCAAAAGAAAGGAAAGGAAACATACCTCATCCGGAGAATAAGTGAGGGTACTGATGGCGCATCTGGGCCTCTGGCTCTCAAGTAGTCGCTCCTCTCACGATTCTTCCATAAGACTTTAACCACCCGATCACCTTGTTCCTCAATACCTGCTCTTTGCGATCTACAACTGCACTTGCTTCATAGGTCAAATTCTCCTTTAACCCGCAATGGTCGCTTCTCTCAATACATGGAAGATCCGATATTTCCTCAACATCGATACATGGAACGACATGAATCCTTGACAACTCCTCGGGGTAACTCAACTGTAGCAAGCCACCGTCCCACTTGCTCACGATCTCATAAGGTCCATAATTCTGACTAAGCTTACCTCGTTTCAAATCTCAACACACCTTCCACAGAAATCTTCAAAAGACTTTATCACCTATTTCAAACTGCAAGTCTCTACGACAACCGCATAGCTTTTCTCTGGCTTCATCTCGCTATCTTGTTATCGCGAACAACTTTCACTCTTTCTCCTAAGTGATCCAGACTAGTTCAAATGGCCTACTAGTCTTCTTCACCAACTCATCCCCAAGACAATCGAGTCCTACATTTCTCGCCATACAACGCCGCCTCAACGAGCTACATATATCGGATTTGGAGAAGCATTACAGGGTGCAAACTCCATTAATGCCAAGTGAGTGTCCTAACTTCCTTTGATTTATTATGTTTCTCAAAGATATCCTCCAACGCCCGAATAGTCCTCTCGATCGCCATCCGTCTGAGGATGAAATGCCAGGCCGAATGTAGACGAGTCCCTAACGCTGCTTGCAACCAGCCAAAACCTAGATTGCGGAACCTAGGTCTCGATCCGACACTATCGGAACCGGGAACCCCAGCGAAGTCTTACTATCTCATCCACATACCGCCAACTTTTCTAGCACCAACATTAACTCGGTAGGAAATGAGCGCATTTCACAATCGATCTACTATCACCCATATCGCATCATGTCAGCTTCGAGTCCGCGGGAAGACTCGCAAAAATCCATAGTGTAATCTTTTCCCATTTCCACACTGGAATAAAGGAGTAATCAGATCTTCCCCCGCGCTCATGCTCGCTTCACCACGATGTGCCAGCACTGGAAACAACCGCTATCTTCTTTCTTCTATCCATTCCACCAAAGAATGTTCTTTCAAAGCCTGCATATCTGGCAATACTACCTCGATGCATAGCATACGCAGATGAATGTGCTTCTTCCATGATGTCTTTCTTCGCCTGCCATACCCGCACACACATCTCTCGACCTTTCACTATCATGCCATCATCCCCGATTTGAAACTCGCTTTCTTCCTCTTTTCTATCTCTTCTTAAGCTTAATCATCCGTGGATCCCGTGGATCGCTCAAGAATCTGGTCCACTAGGAGCGGTCTAACATGAAATGTGGCTAATAAGGCTCCAGAATCCTCAACCTCCAATATCACCCCTAAAGCTCTCAGATCCACCAATAATGGAAGATAACTTGATCTCATGTGAGACAAAGAACCTCGGTCGCCTACTCAAGGCATCCGCTACTTACATTAGCTTCCCCGATGGTACTGGCAGTACAAGCCATAGTCCTTAATCAACCTTGCCATCTTCTTTGCCTCAGGTTTGTCTCCCTCAGGAAATGATATCAAGACTTTATGATCCGTGAAAGATCCTACAATGAACACCATATAAATAATGTCTCCATATTTTCGTAAACACGATCAGGTCGTAAGCTCTAAGTCGTGTGGCCTGCAATTCTCCTCATGCTTCTTTTAGTCAGCTCAGATAAGCATATGCAAATCACCCTATCATTCCGCAGATCAACACAACCAAGGCCTTGTTCGAAGCATCACTATAAACCACAAAGTCATCTTTTTCCATCGGGTAAAGCTAGAATCGGGAGCTGAAGTCAATCTATCTTTCAACTCCTCAAAACTCTTTACGTGCTTCATCCAATCATACTCTAACATCTTTCCTTGTCAGCTTGGTTAGTGGGTCAAGCATTCTCGAGAACCCTCAACAAACTTCCCTGTAATACCCCCGCTAAACCGTGAAGCCCTGACCTCCACACATTCTTCGTGGTTTCCACTCTACCACCGCCTATTTTCTCGGGATCCACACTCACCCCTCCTCACGAAATTACATGACCAAGGAATGCCACCTTGTCGAGCCAAAACTGACACTTGCTCAACTTGGCATATAACCTGCCTCCCTTAAAAATCAGAATACAATCCTCAGTGCTCAATGTTCCTCCGAACTACCTCGAATACACTAAGATATCATCAATAAAAACTATGACGAACCTATCCGCATACCTACCGAATACTCCTGCTCATCAAATCCATAAACACGGCATTCGTCAAACCAAATGGCATCACCAAAACTCATAATGCCCAGAGCGTGTCCCGACGCGCCTGGGTACATCACTCTCCTCGCACTCAACCCGATGACACCCCTAATTCTCAAGTCTATCTTCGCGAGTATACTCGAGATCCGAGTTGATCAAATAACTCATCAATCCTGGGGTGAGTGGATACCGATTATGGATGGTAACTCACTCACTGTTCGTAATCTATACATAACCGCAACTCCCATCTTCTTTTTCTTCACGAAGAGAACTGAGCTCTCTACGGGATATGCCTCTGCCTAATATAACCCTTACTCAACAAATCTTCTAACTCGAAGCCTTAAGCTCCTTCAACACTAAGTAGAGCCATCCTATGAGGAATGGAAATGGGCCTACCCTCGGAATTAAATCAATGGTGAACTCCACTCTCTCTTTCTCGAGGTAATCCCACATATCATCCGAACACATCCGGGAACTCTCTAATAACTCCAAATCTCATCCAACATAGCCCTCCCTTCCCGTCCACCACATAAGCGATAACCCTCGACATCCTTTACGCAAAGATTTTCAGGTCACATGGCGAGATCATACAAGAAGATAACTCTCTACTAATCCTCCGAACTTTACCTCCATTTTCCCCGGCCTGCTCAGCCTTTACTTCCTTTTTATAACACCCATCGGGCTCTATGGCGAGATAGCCAACTATGCCGAGAACCACATCAAAGTCCTCATATCTAGTTACAAGATCTCGCTGGGAACTCTTGTTCCTCAATCGAACTCTACTATCTCCGACTACTCGTCATGCAATCTGATCTCCACTGGAAGTGAAACTCTCATACGTCTCTAATGGTCAGGGTTCTATCTCGGAAACGATCTAAGAATGGCTTGGATGCAAAATGAATGCGTAGCTCCCGGGTCTACTAAGGTATATGCATCATGATCAAGAATAAATAATACCAAGTGGATCTCACATCCGGAGCCGCATCCCATCTTGGCCGAGTCACAAAGATATACTGGGCCCGAGCGCTGGCCTGGTCTCAGATCCCTGGCACCGGCTCTACTTCACCACTCGCCACCTCTACTCATCACGCCTACCGTACGGCCCTCCGCCCCGGGAAGCCTCCCGTCGACTTTTGTGTGCTCATCTCTGCATCGTAGTTAGATCACACGATGTCTCCATCAATCGATGAGGACACCCTAATAAATGGCCTTCTCGCCACAAGTGGAAACACTGCATCAATCTCCCGCACTCCCCATGGTGTCGCTTCGACACATATGACAAAACGAGAGTGGAAATGGCTCCGGGTGCCACCGCTAGCAACCTGGCCCATCGATCCCCCGACCAGAGATAGCTCGACCCCGCACCCCGGCCTCCCAGAACCTCCGCCCTGTTCTTCTTTCCGCTATACCATCCGGAGCTTGTCGGGACGCGTGCCCGTGCACTCCTCTTACTCTTACTTTCCCGTCTACTCGACATGGTCAGAAAGGTTACTCAACTCGCAGCGGCTTCTCAACTAAGTCCCCAACCCATTCTCAAGGACCACCGATAAACGACTCGACTCAGGCCGTAGCCCCGATAAAACCCTTGCATTTCGTGACTTCATCTCGCTTGAATGTAGGAACCAATCTAACTAGCTCCAGAACTTCTTTCACTTCCTGATAATGACATGTCTCTTCCTGTTTCAACTTGAAGAACTCCTCAATTTTCAATCCTGTGACTCGAGGAAAGAATCTGGCCGCTGAATCTCGCTGAATCGGGTCCCATGTTATGCCATCGTGGATACCTCCTCTCTACAAGATCCCACCAATCTTCACCCTCGTCTTTCCATGAAAACTAGAAAAACAAGACTCTTGCTCATCAAGGTGTACCTCATAACTCCATAAATCTTATTTACTCCTGCCTAATCCACAACTCGTGCTTCTGGATCACCATCGTCGTCATACGGCTTGGCGCCTGGCCAGACTTCTCTATTGACCCTGCTTCTTCCATGGCCTCTAGGTGGCTGTGGAGGTCGATCGTCGTCGGGTCGCGCATTGCTACTATCCAGGCACTGCGCTACTTACCGGCCAGAACATTCCCGGCACTTGAGCTCCTTCCTCTCTGGTGGCGTTGTATGGTCCAAATTTCGACCGCTACATCGGAGGCTGATTCATAGATGCGTAGTGGAACCTACTACGCAGGCTCGCCCCTCTCGTGCACCGCAGACGCCGTAAACCGGCCGGAACTACTCTCATAGACGAATTCTACGTCCTCTTCCGACATAGTCAGAATTACCAATAATCAACTTCTACTTCTCAATCACTTGATATGTATGTACTCTAAGTTTGGAACATGCATATCGCTTATGACCCTATGCTCGATATTCACCCCGCGTGGTATCAGATTTCCTCAAGTCCTAGGTTATTATAAACAACTTGGCTCGATACCACACGCTGACACACCCCACCCCCACGGCCAGTAGGCGCAGCCGTCACTCCACAGTCCCCACCGCTACTCTAACGACTGGGAATCCCCGCGGTTTAAGCCAGACATTTGCTTAAACCTCCTATGTGTTCTCTATTTATAACTCAGATTTGGTAAAAATCTTAGCAATGCAAAAACTTCTATAGCATGACTCGCCGCACATAGTCTAATTCCAAACTCGTATGCATCCAATCTTACACTATATCCAAAATATGGCAACCAAAGATACCATCACATTCCCATCACACTAAACTATGTACATACATATGTTCCATATACAAATTCAAAGTATGTTCTTACAAAATATTACTAATACACAAAGACTTAAACTCGATGTCGACCAATCCTAATGGTGTCTCTGCCTGCACTGCTCTCGAAAATAGTTTTAAATGGAAACTAATGAGCTAAACGAGCCTGGAGTGTATGCTTATAAAAAGGTTTTGCTTTTCTCCGAAACATCTTAAAATGTAAAACTCTCTTTACAATTATTTTCCGTATTCTTCTTTTCGCTTATCGCTTTAAAGTTTCAAACTTTCGCTTACTCGCTTAAAAGTTTTCAAAACTTTTCGTTTGTCATTTATTCGCTTTTTAAAAGCTTGTAAACTATTATTTCTTCGCTTGCTTAGAAGCTATAAAACTTCTTATACTTTTTCTTTTCTGTTTGCTTTATCGTGCTTGAAAAGTTCTTAAAACCTTTCACAAACATTTTCTTTTAAAAAGTTTCAAACTTTTCATAAAAATGGAGCTTCGAGCTCAACCACATGCTTTGAAAATAAAACCCACTAGAGCTATTCAACCGACTGCTTTGAAATCTAAATGGGAGCTTGGCTCAACCGTTTGCTTTAAAACTCTCCTAAGCTCACATCGGTGAACCAATGGTTGATTTTTCAAAACAGCATTTCATGCTTATAAACATCAACCAATATAGAGGCCTATTTTCGCTTATCATGCCCTAGTGAACACTTGAATTTATAAGCCTAATCGTGCCTATGGAAGGACTTTGTCCGTCACCTTTTTCATTTTCCTATGAATATGGTGGAATTGACCTCGTGTCGCCAATGTTCATACTTAGTTAGAGCTCATAACCTTATATACCCCGTGACAAAAGCATACTCGCCTTTTAAATGGCACGGTGTATGTCCTAAGTTTTTGTTTAATTAAAAGTAAAATGCACGCCTAAAACTCAGGGTCCGCTGACTCACCAATAACCTCGCTAATACTGTGGAATGTGTCAGGACTTGACATTTTCATAGTAACGGCAGAGTCTCCTGAACGGAGCTCTACCCAAATACAAATCTTCATAAAACCCATTCAACATCAACAATCACCTGATTACAAACGCCCTCGGGCCCAAAACCAATACTAATCACACTATATCCAAAAACAATATATCTTAAATAATATTCCAACTATATCCATAATGTAAGAGTTAATGATTTACTTTATACAACACATATATTAAATGAGAAGCATTCTAATACATGTAAACATCAACAGTTTACATTCCTGGCTTTCTTCTAGCGCTCAGCCTCTAAAGATTTACCGCTCCCTCGCACGCTCCCAGACTAAAAGGGGGATCCCACGACTGGGTGAGCTAAAGCTCACAAGAGGAGAATCGCCTTAAGTGGGCCACTGGGCCCCACCTGGGCGCAGCCAGAATGTTCCAATTTAAACACACATTCAAGCAAATGCATGATCCTACTAATGTCTACATGACCAACCCGCATCCTCAGTCCTCATCGATTCTCCTCTCTCACACTCGCCTAAGCCTCAAAGAGAATTATTATATTATTAGTGGACAACCTCCGATGTATATATCAATCAATACCCGACGATTGATATATAATGCTCAGGATCTCACCTCCGATGAATATCAATTGGGCCGCTCCGACGATTGATATTTTAAGTTTGTGGACTACCCTCCGATAATTAACATTTTTAGACTATCCTCTGAACCGTCTTCTCTAGACTTATACCATGCACTAACTCCTATCTCTCTAGGATACCCCAGTGCATATGAAATGCATTATGATGCCATTTCAATAATTCATACAACACATGCAAATATATAATCATGAATATACTCGCATAAATCAAATCACAATCATGTTATGTAATTATACAACTCATATCACATCAAAATTAGCTCATTTTGGGCTAATGATCAAACTCATCTCCAATGATCTACACACACAATTATATCTCCACATAATTGTGACCTCATGTTAATACATAAACTTATGCATTAACATTTTGAAATCATCTCACGTATTCCATAAACACAATTATTTTATATAATTATGTCATTATATTAACACATTAAATTCACATTAACCTATTTAATTCCACACAACTCGCTCATTCATTTCAACAACTCAAACACACAATACATGGACAATTTATCCAATTACAATAACCCGGACTGATTTTACGCTCCCGAACTCAAAGAAGGCTGTCCACGGGCAGCCCACTTGTCCAACCTCGGTTCCACCTTTTGGAACCGAATTTCTTACCAATTTCCTATCTTATAAACACCAAAGCAGAATTTAATGCATAAATTTCACACAATCAGTCCATTACCGCTGACTCACGACACCCCAAAATCTTCATAATTTGGTCCCATGTTTGGGACCGATCAACAACCCATTCCCAAGATTTATTCACATCACACATGATTTAAAGCAAAATTTGGAATTTGAAGACCCAAACAGCCCCTAATCCTTCTGGGCAGTCACGGCCATCTCCAAAAATCCCAAAATTCCACAAGCCCGTCCTATGTTTCGGGACCGATCAAACGTGCCCCTCACGGCCTCAAACCAACCGAAACATGAAACCCTTAAAATGGGAATAAACGCAAGTAGGAGAAAATCCTACCTCTGGAGTTGTCAAAACTCGCAAACCCGGTCCACGCTGCGAGCTCGCTCCGCGTAGAACGCTTCCCCTTCGTCCGAGTCACTAACTGGTCGATCTCTCCCGATTTTCTAGAGAGAAGCCCACTCTCTCTAAGAGCTCTCAAATTTGGAGCTCACGCATCCAAAATGTCTCTCCCGCTTTTGGTCTTGGCTTGTTAGTAGGAGATGAGTGACTATTGGCCATTTTGTCCCTCTAGTCACTTAAAATCAAATTCCATAATTACCTACCTTTGTCCCTCTTTCTCAGATTGATATTCTAAGACTACTCCTCTACGGTCCATTTCATCATTTCTATACTCATACCACTTATGGTACATGAGTACTTGTTATCTGTGCCTTTCGTCGCATCGAAAATCTGGGCTTTTACAAAGACCCTAAACGCGATGCCTCTAACTCCGGGAATGGCCTCGTGCACTATGAAATTTTACGACTAACTAGATTTCATGGTAGACATTCCAACGGGCATAACTGCTTCATCATCCGAGATCTAGAGAATAAATTATTTGATTTTTAACCTGTAATTACAATTTTGTAATCGAAATTACGATTTTGCCATTATTCCGTAAATCGAATTTCTGTCTTACAAGAAACTACAACGCATGCATGAAATCCCACCACCGTGCACGTACGGGATACCTCTGACCGGTTGCTTTCTTAAACTAGGGAAGGCCTTGTTTTCACAACTTTCATTGTTTGCTTGTTTGCTTGTTTTGTAAAATGGTTTACACTTTGAAACCATTTGCCTTGCTTGAAAATGGTTTAATTATTCAAAACCATTTGCTTAGTTGCTTGCTTTCTTCAAAAATGGTTTAACTTTTCAAAAACCATTTACTTACTTGCTTGCTTGCTTAATTATGGTTTTACAATTTAAAACCAATACTTGTTTTTCAAAATGGTTTAACTCAAACCATTTGCTTGCTTTTCATCTCATTGTTGCTTCAAATGGTTTGCATTCAAAACCATAAAATACCAGTGTAAAGCAATTTGTAATAATAATAATAATAATACACTAGTATTTAGAAAATGATTTTAGAACACTCACCTCTTGCTTGCTTAACTTGAGCACTGCTCCACACTGTTCTCCGCCTTTACTTTAACTTCCACAACTCAAACGAATACGACGACAAATTAATCGCATAACTTAACGTACTTCCTAGACTTAGTCACACTCTTCATACTCTTTTAAAGTTAAGGTGCTAAGGTTCTATTCCAACTGGAATCACCCAATTGAGCAATCAAAACTCAAGCTACGTCAAAACAACCCTGACTACTCTATGTCCAAAGCTGATGCAGGAATTTTTTCGGAGATTAGCTACTCCACTTGAGTGAATTTTTTGGGGCCACAGGATAAGAATTAGACGATTCATACTTCTTAAGTTTTGTTCTCCTTGAAGTCTATTTTATGTAGCCACTTGAATCACTCAAATCGGATAAGAATTATGAAGTTATGGCCGAACACGAAAACTGGTCGAAACAGAGTTCAGAACAAGTCCCTACCGGTAGACTTAACTTTTACCGGCAGACTTGGCCAAAAATGACCGTGGCTAAAAGTTCTACCGGTAGACTCATCGTGACTCGGTAGGACTTCACCCGAAATGCCCAGATTTTGTTATTTCTCCCACTTTTGATGCCAATTCACCTATATAACTTCTATAATCTATACACTTCAAACTAACTTGGAAATCATCTAAAAACAACTCATTAACATGTGAATCGTGTTTTGGAAACTCAAACCCAAACCTTAGGTGAAAATCCAAGAACACTACCTAAGGTCCACCAATTCTTTTAAACATCATGTAATTTGATGATTCCAAGCTTTTTACATCAATTGGGGTTTTACTCACATAACCCCAACCAATCAAAGGCTTCATGTGCTCTTGCACAAACCTAGATCAAAGGAGAACTAATCTCCATAAATTCAAGCCCTAGAAATCTAATACACTTGATTCTAAGACAAAGGCATACCTGATTTTTGATCCTCTCCTCTTCCTTCTTCCTTCTCTCCTCTTGCTCTTGGCTCTCTTCCTCTCACCAAATCTGAAGCTCCTAGCCAAAGTGTGAGACAAAATGAATCATTTTGTTTGTCTCCCCACATTTAGCAGCCTCATATTTTCTTGCCTTAATTGCAATTAACCCTCTTCTTTAATTATTGCAATTGTAACTTATGCTATTTCTACTATGGCCCATCTCTACACTTAAATTTTGATTTTTCATATTCTTTTTGCTAATGACCATTTCACCCTTGGTTTAATACCACAAATCCGGTTCTAATTTCATTTCATATTTTAGTCTCCAAAATATTTCAGTGACACTTATACTCTTTATACACCTCACAGTTGTCATGTAATCGTAGACTCTCTCGGGACGGGGTGTTACAAAATGGGTCTATTTATATACTCAAAATTTAACTCAGGTTACTATTAAACAGCAACCAATCAGGCGACACCAAGCCACCTATATTGTATTCTATTTTTTTTTTTTTATAATTAGAAATCCATTAGAGAGTAAGGAGACAAATAGGCCAAGTGTAGCACCCTATCTCGTTAGAAATCCATTGAAAGTAAGGAGGCTAATAGGCCTATAGCAATCTTTCTATCCTCACATGTTAGATCGATGATAGATTTCTTTTAGGAATAAGGTTTTTTCTGCATATTAAGTAACCAAACTCTTGTTTTATTATTGGTTTCTTTATCTTTAAATAATTATTAATAGACTATATCTAATTAACTAGTCTGGGGATCTAATGGTCCATGATTAATTTTGGCTCTTCATCAACTGATCATAAAGTTTAAAACATAAGTCCAACAATTTATTGTAAAAAATTGAACTTAAATTTGGGATAAAATGTGTATGGGTAGGTGGAAACCAAGTTTCTAAGATAACTTTGTTTTTTTCCAAATAAGAAAATAAAAGATATATTTATAACCAAAATTTATTTTATTTCCTTTTAATCTACAAAACTTTTAAATTATTTCCAACATATATTTTAAAATTATTTGTTTTAAAATTTTAAAATTTAATTTATAAATATATATACAAAATAAGACACTTTATGTAAAAATTATTTCTAAAACATATTTAAAAATATTAAAATGAAATTAAAGTTTCTAATGGGATTTTTACTTCTTCGGAGTTTATGGTGTCGTTTTTTTTTTAATTAAGAATTCCACCCCAAACATAAAACTTCCATTAATCATATTTGAATTGAATCTAATCCCCAAAAAACAAAAACTAGTGGAGTTGAATCGAATCATATGAAACATCCTAGGACAAAACAAAACAAAACAATTCAACAGTGGTTAGAATTAGAACAAAAATGTTCTTAAAAGCTAAAAAAGGAATTATGACGGCAAGAAGACATCAGAGGAAGAAAAGGAATAATGCAAAGATGTAGATGGAATCGCCATGTGAGAGATCACGTGACATGGCCTTGTAAGATGCAACTAATGGAAGCATGATTGTGTTGTAGACAAGAGTGTGCTCTGTAAGGTCACAAGTAGCGTCTTTTGATTGAACTGTTCTATTCCACGTGTCATTCTGGTATTGGTTAATGCCTATCCTCGACATGACAGACATTAGCTCTCATTGTTTTATTCACACCGCGAGAGGGGACGTGGCCAACCCCGCTCAAACAGTAACACTAACATCACATTTGTATATATGTTTCCTACTTTAAAATTGGAGTTCTAAGAGATATTTAGGTTATTTAAAAAAAAATTTATCAAAATAAGTTGAAAATTGAAAATAACATTTGCTAATATACAAAATTTATCATCTATTCTTTCAAAAAAAAATAAAAATTATCATCTATTTTTAAAAATGGTCAATGTAATCATAGTCATTGATTATGACATTAATTTTAAAAAATTTCAAAATATTTTTAATAATATAATAAATAATTACAACATTAAGATAAAAATTCAATATTATATTAAATAGCTAATGATTATTATTTATGTACTAATTTTGATATTATTTTTATTTTTAACCTATTTTAATAATTTTATTTTTCA